>JAOYMR010000006.1:21564867-21581305 GCA_025802075.1 Tenebrosternarchus preto | reverse complement strand
CCCCCCCCCCCCCCCCCCCCCCCCCCCCCCCCCCCCCCCCCCCCCCCCCCCCCCCCCCCCCCCCCCCCCCGCGGGCGTGCTCAGACCCAGAGCCACGTGGGGATGTAGCCCTGCAGGAACGAGGGCTTGTGTGAGCGCTCCAGATCTCCAGCCTGCAGAAGAGCACAGGGTGCTGCCAGACTTCACACTGCCAGTTAATGATTAACCCAGGCTAAACGACATTCACTTAAGACATGAACACAAAACACACAATAAACCACTAAACGAGTGCTTTTGTGGATTAAATTAACGTTTCTGTATGAAAAACAGAGGGGGAATTAAAAACGATGCATTTCCATTGCAATCTTGTACAAATTGTTTCGTGAAATTAGTAGTTTAGTAGGTTGTGCTTCTTATTTAAGAACAGGAGAGTCTGCAAAACTCTTACGACTGTGTGGATGAACTTTCTCTCTACAACCCCCTATACCACTGGGAAACTTGTCGAAACGATTTAAAACATCAACTATATTCAATATATATATTTAATTAAACTGTCAAAAAAATTGCATGAAAACAATTGTTTTTTTTTTTAGATTTTTAACGCTAGAAGTTCTTTATGCGGCTGTGGGTCATTTCTCGATAGAGAATTGTGTGACCTGTATTTGGAGAGTCTATAGTATATTTGGTCGTACATGTGGGCAGTGGCTGGATGCTCTGTGGAGCGCCCTTCTGTGTTCACCAGCGCCCTCTACAGCAGGGAGAGGACACGGCGGCTGGGCTGCACTCACCGCGCCACTGCATGTTAGACCATCTTCAGCCCTCTCACATTGACTGTCACACTCCAGACACACGGAACCGTTGGCAAACTCTCGCACGTCCCTAAGACAGACAGAGAGAGAGAGAACAAAAGAGAGACAGAGAGAAAGAGAGAGACAAATAGAGACAGAGAAAAGGAGAACATCAGCATTAGTGGTTTTTCTAGAACTATGTCCTTCGAAGACTATAGAACTGCCACTGCATCTGTGCAGCAAAACATTAGTGCTATTTCAAGTGTTTGTGCACATCTTTACATAACAGATCTAATGGCAAGGCTTGTTTATCAGGGAATTATACATTTTCCTGGTCATAAACAACATATTTATGTTCCCTGGGCTGTTCTCTCAAGGACATTCCTGAGTCATACTGAAAGATTATGTTTACTCTTCTCAGCACTATAGCAGAAAAGAGAACACACACACACACACACACACACACACACACACACACACAATGGAAGTACATTCTTAGTAAATGGACATTGCAATGCAAAGTAAAGAGTGAACACACACACACACACACACACACACACACACACACGCACACATATATCCAACTTAGTCTACAAATCCATTTACTGCTTCTGCCCACAAACACACACACAACCTGCTTTCACATCAGACTAACAATCCATCCCCCACAATCCAGAGGCGCGTGTATCACAAAGGCCTGACAAACCCACAGTCCCACAATCAATCACACTGCACCCCTCACCCTCCTGCTCTAACACAAGCTAATACAAGCCATTCAACACTCCAGTAGCACCAGCACTCCAACGTCCGCACGGGCACGGACAGGGGCCATCCGGCATTGATAAAGATCAGGAGCCCTTCTGAAGAAAGGGGGATGAGAGTATAGAAAGAGAAAGAAAAAGGAGGAAGATGGAAAGGTAGAGATAAAAAAGAAAGAAAGACAGAGGGTGGGTGTGCAAGCTAGATATCATCATGTGGTTTAGTCACCTTAGAATAAAGGGTGAATTTGTCGCAATAGAGGTGTAAATGGAATAAGAATGAATTGTGTTTAGTCTGGGAAGCTCTCTGAGTTCTGGCTGGTCCTGTAGCCCTGCAGGGCCAGGACCATGCAATCTTTTAGAGGCTTCCTTCTCCTCCCAATCAGACAGGCACCTCCCCGGGCTCCGAGGAGAACAACTCCAAACCGCCCGACACACAGGCAGCCCTGCTTCTGAGCTAAAGTAACCACACAGAGATGGAGAGAGGCCTGAGAAATGGCTGATTCTAACGGAGAGAGACGGACTACAGGAGGAAGGATCTATAAACATTTATATACAAACACACACACACGCACACACACAAACTCATGTCCATCCGTGTGTGTGTGTGTTTATTGTGTACTGTGAGAATGAGTTTATGTGTCAATAGACTCCTCCCCTCCTGGTGCAGGACACTTCAGGATGTCAGGGAGCTCTGATTCAAGCTCAGGAAGACCATTAATTAATGGAATTAATGCAAATACACATGTAATGAAACATGGAAATCTGGTGTGGAGCAGAAGAGTTTTACCCCTGATACAGGTGGCAGGTCTCCACGCAGGTGCGCCCCCTGGTGTAGAAACGGCAGTGCAGGCACTGGTCTGGCCCCGGGCCCCAGCAGCCATCGTCCGAACACAGCCGATCGCAGGTCATCCTCTCCATGACTGGCAAAACAGACGAGATCCTGTTACCGTGATCCATGGCAACCAAATGACAGAAAGACATTCTAGAATATATTGGTGCATCATGAGTAGCACGGCTGTGTTGCAACTGCTCTGTGTGTGTGTGTGTGTGTGTGTGTGTGTGTGTGTGTGTGTGTGTGTGCGCGCAAGGACAAGGGGTGTAACGCTGCGGAAAACAGTCTCCTTCAGCCTCAGCAGTTCCCTCCAGTGATGTTGAGCACAGGCCGTTTACGTGCAGTCCTCTCTGTGGAGAACTTCCCATCCAGGGCTGGCACCTCCGATAGCCCGGAAGTCCTCCAAAGGAGGTGGTGAAGTCATTTCTGATCCCACCTTGAGATGTCAGCAGACATTAGGCGGGAATGTGCGATCGTTTGTCATAATTTGACTGAGCTCAGTATGTGCCATCTGGGTTGGTTAATCCTTCTGTAGTCACACATATTTTACTCCTGAAGAAGCTCTCTCATGTAGCCCGGTGTATCAGAATTGGCAATACTGATCTGTGTGTGTGTGTGTGAGAGACACAGAGACAGAGGGAGAGTGAGAGAAGACAGGCAGGTCACACACAGACATACACACACACACACACACACACACACACACATACAGATGAATGGTCTATGTAAACATAAACTCAGCAACGTGAACACCATGGCAACACTTCTGCAGAAGTGCCCGCGCTGGCAGTCGGCCAGCACAGGGGGCGCTGTGGTGCTCCTGGTCCTGCTCTGCAGCCCGACCCGCCTGCCACACCCCAGCTCAGCCAGGAAGCAGAGATGCTCCACCCCCAGCTCAGCCAGGAAGCAGAGATGCTCCACCCCCAGCAAAAAAAACAAAAACAAAAAAGAACCACTTTTGTTGAGGAGTGCATCAAAATGCCTTTACTTTCAAAAGTCTGTGTTTTCTGGGATGCCACTGCACTTGGGGCCCTGAAGGTAGCCAAGGCAGCTGAAATCAGACGGGTGGTGGTGATGGTGGTGATGGGGGTGTGGGATGGGAAACTGGTATAGCAACACTGTATGGCAGACAGATCAAAAAGATGGCAACATCAAAGTTCTGGCTATGGCTGAAAACCCCGTTTGGCAGCACAGGCGTCCAGAAGCAGGTCAGGCTCTGGGTATCCGGGGAGACGCCGGAGGGGAGAGTCCGTCTCCGTGGCGATGCAGCCCAGAGACACTAACGATCGTCTTTGCATCATAACATTCCGCACGATGAAAGGAAAAGGGAAGAAGAAAGGAATGAGAAAAAAAATCGACTCTTCAAAAAGTCAAAAACATCACCAAGCAGGAGAGCTTCTCTCTGGTGATTACAGCCTCCACCAGTGACCTCGCAAATGTCAAAAACTGTTGCAGGTGGGTCCCTGCAATTAATGCCGCTCGATAGTTCGGGGAATGACTCGACATTTTCAGGGAGCAGCTAATTGGATTGTTGCTGGTGGAACAGACGTGTGGGCTTTTCTGGGCTCTTAGCTCGAGGCGATGCTTCAGCATGTTAGGAAACGTGGGAGAGACGCCGTGTCTGCAGGCGCTGGATGAACCTGCGTGTCCTCCGTTGACCTCTCGGTGGGAGCACCGCGATCCTGCTACTGTCAGGCCCAGTCTGGTGCACTGATTCAGGGAGAGAAAGGACAGGGAGGACTCCCTCACCTCCTCCTGCACCTCTCTGTGTGTGTGTGTGTGTGTGTGCGTATGTGTGTGTGTAAGTGTGTGTGTAAGTGTGTGTATGTGAGTGACAGCTAAACATGCAACCAAAGTTAGTGGCTCTTAATAGCTTAAGAAAGTATCCTGTTAACAGGAAGCAGGGATACACAGCTGAGCACTGATGTGGGAAACACGTCTTTAACACACGTGCACGTTTCTGTCACGTGTCTGTGGGGGGTTTCGTCAGAACTCACTGCACTCCTTGGCGTCTCTGTTGTTGCGGATCAGGGGTTTCTGGGTGGGGGTGCGGAAGAGGCTCGTCCAGTTGATGGTGTTGTAGTAGCACAGCTGGCTGTTGTTGGTAATGTAGACGTTGCCGGCACTGATCTCACGTAGAGACTGGAGCTGCAGAGAGGAGAGACCCTGCTGCTTCAAGACCAGCAGGGAGATGCCACTGCAGTGGAAAGGGGGGGGGGGGGGTGGGCAGGAAGAAAAAGGTTTATTAAGCGATGGATGATTGACAGCAAGACAACCTGAATCAGCCGCATGCTTTAGCTGCCAGTGCTGAGGACCTCATCCTTCACATGTTCTTATATGACGTTCTGCGAGCTGGTGGTGCTGAAGGAGATTTTAATCACAGCCAGCCGTGCCGAAGAGCACATCATAGGGGCTTTGAGATGGAGCAGGAGGAACGTCAACACGGCAGAGCACACCCCCCCACCCCCCTCCAGCTCTGCACACATCCACCCACCTCTCGCTCTCCTCTGTCATGCACCTGTTCCTTCTGTCTCTTCTTTGAATCCATTTCCACTCTTGTCTGCTTTACCTCTTTATATTTTCTCCGTCTTTATTTCTTTATATCTTCTGTCTTTATTTCTTTCTTCCTCTGTCTCTGATTTTCCCCTGCGTGTTTATTCTGTTTCTCTCTCCCTTGTTTGCTCTCTCTCTCTCTTTGACCCTCTCTCTCTCTCTCTCTCTCTCTCTGTCTCTCTCTCTCTCTGTGACTCTCCCAGAACCCCAGTGGTGTCTGACTCATTGTTCCTTGTGTGGTTCCTCTTCTGTATTGTGTGACAGTCAGTAATTGGTACAATGGTTGAGATCTGAGGCAATGACCCACATGCCTGTTTAAGCAGACGGGCAGACGTGCTGATCTGTGCACTCTCTCTCGCTCACTCTCTCTCTCTCTCTCTTTCTCTCTCTCTCCTTGCTTTGTGTTTTTTTTTCTCTCCCTTTCTCTCTCTCTCTCTCCTGGTTTTTCAGCAGATCTGTGTCTTGGATAAGAGTGGCCTTCAGGACCCAGTTCCTTAGGCTAGAAATGAGAGCATCAACTCTTAAGACACCAAACTACAGCTGAAGACCGGCATCTCCTGAAAGCCGATAACCTCTTCCAGCTCTGATCAGGACGGCAGCCTGCAAGGCAGTGCCCTCACCCTGACCCCAGGCCACAAGGCCATAAACACCTCCATCATCTTATCTCCACAGAACTTCAGAGTCTGCAACTGAAGGCGGGCCATTACATTCACGGATGCTACATCTACGATCATCAGGGGGTGTGAGTGAAAGCCAGTGAGACAAAGATAAAACCTCACCGACAATGAGTGTAGAGGGAAAGAGAGAGAGAGGGAGAGAGAGAGCCCTCGTCTGTGAGAGGTGTGTAAAAGTACCTGTAAAGTGATCGACCACCAATGGTTGCAAGATTGGAGAACACACTCAGGTCTGTGATGTTCTCTGGCCATGACTGGATGTTGAGGTATCCTGAAGATTACATGGTTGGAGAAGATTAGTTCCGAGAAACTCCAGAGAAACCATCCAGCATCAACCCACTGCACTCTCTTCCCACATTGTAATATCCGATATTACGATAAAAATTTCAATTTATGATTAGAAGTGGAACATTGTGTAGAACACTGTAGCTGGACTGATGTATATTAAAGTTGTAATGATCAACACACAGCAAATCCCTCACCAGAGATGTTTCAAGAACTTACAAACATGATGCAATTCAAATGTCCAATAATAAACAAGAACCATTTAAGGAGCCACTGAAGCCTGTTTTCACTTCTGCAGTGTAGAATGTGAGATTCTTAAATTTTTTATGCATTTGTTAACCTTCCCAATCCTCTGGCACTTATTCCTGCTTTTTTAAGAGGGATAGTTGGATGAAAATATAATGCCGTTGACACAGACCATTAAAAAATTTAAATAATGGATTTGACTGTTGAATATTTAATGATATAGGAATGGAGTTGTGCCTAATAGAACAAACAAGATGGGGAGATGAAGTAGAATGAGAGAGAGAGAGAGAGAGAGAGAGAGAGAGCGAGAGAGCGAGAGAGAGAGACTGACATAGAAAGAGGAAGCAAAAAGAGGGAACACCCCAAAGAGGGAAAGAGAAACAGAGTCAGTAGTGTTTAAGGATAAGTGACAGAGTCAGTAGTGTTTAAGGATAAGTGACAGAGTCAGTAGTGTTTAAGGATAAGTGATAGAGTCAGTAGTGTTTAAGGATAAGTGACAGAGTCAGTAGTGTTTAAGGATAAGTGACAGAGTCAGTAGTGTTTAAGGATAAGTGATAGAGTCAGTAGTGTTTAAGGATAAGTGACAGAGTCAGTAGTGTTTAAGGATAAGTGACAGAGTCAGTAGTATTTAGGGATAAGATGAAAATAAGGAGAAATTCAGTTCCATATCTGATATGTGATTACCTTTAAACAAATGCACACAGAGTGTGTGCTAACAGCGAGGTTTGCTGAAGTATAGCCTTGTCTGTTAGTAGGGAGAGTTTGTGCTACTGTTCAGCTCTACAGTCTACGACAGTTTGTTTTCAATTACTAACACACAAATGTTGATCCCTTTAAACAAAACTCAGCAAAGATTTTCAGCAAGTTACCCAAAGGAAAATACTTTTTACAAAACTTTACACAATATTCACTTGATATGCAGACATTGCAAATAGACTAAACACATTTGCGTAAGCACAAGCCCATCACACAGCACAGTTAACCTCCTGTCCTGAAGAAAAGCTCTGACATTCAAAAACCAAAACTCTAGTCACTACGGGGAAACACAAATAACACACAGACATCACTGCCTGACCACTAACAAGCCTAATTTTTAACACACAGTTCTAATGATGTAATGTGGTTTGAATCCATACGGATGGGTGACAAAGTAAAGGAAAATGACTGGAGAAACGTGAAACATACAGATGCTTCCAGATAGGTTGGATGATGCAGTCAGTAGAGTGAGAGACTGAGCAGTCAACCTCACTTATGGATGAGGATTGCAGACGATCCAGGAAAGGCAGCTGATCTGCGTACTGTGTTTCAGTAAGAAACCATGGTACCTGCGTTTAGAGGTCTCACACTGTTCTCTGGTATGCTCAGACTGAACCAGAGCACAGAGGAGCACAGAGAGGAGCCGGTATGTGCTCCTCACACTACCATCTGAGACCAAGCCAGATTTCATGAATAGTTGAGTGATAATCCACAATTCCCAAATACCTCCATTCCATCTTATTCCTCCTCCTGGGTGGTGTTCTTATTGGCTGAGAGAATATCACTGAGACACGATCCACCCTGCTATGTCTTTATGTTTCATGATATTTAAGCTTATATATATATATATATTCTACAGAAAAAAAGGTTCAATTTGAACACATATACATTAAAACATTTTTAATTAGCCTTTATAGTTCCATGGCTCTGTCATTGTGTTCACAAGTTTCCATTTTGCAGTAAGTGTTTATCTTGAAAAGGCCATGGAAAATATTAACAAAGGTGTGGGATTATAGCTTGGTTCTTCTGATGCTTAATAAGCAAATAAAAAAACAATCCATTCGTGAGCCACATCTGCGTGACACTGAAATGAATTCTCTTGTCAGTCAAGTTAAAGCTGTCATTTATCACATTGTCATTATAAATTGTCATTGTAAAACAAACTCACAATGGCGCAGACACAATCACTTTTGTTCCATTTTAAAAAGCAGTAGCAGAATGTGGATGAGAGAAGACAACCCTAATCGTGACCCTGTTTACACGTAAGTGCTTGGTAAACATGCCCCTGTCTCTTTAACTGCGTGTGTAACTGTTCTGACTGTGTTAGTGGGCCCCTGGCGGCCCCTGTGAAGCCGGATTACAGCGCTGTCTTCCTCTGTGATGTGTTGTTAGCATGGTGTCTGCTGACACTAATTGCCTTAATGACAAAATTGCAGCAATGGGAAGCCTCAATGTGCACGGGCCTGTGTGTGTGTGTGCGCGTGTGCATGTGTGTGGCATTCCTCGAGAGCACACCGCCTGCCTGCCTGTGTTTTTATCTGTTTATTTTATGCACAGAGGCGAGACTTCATCATCCTAATGGCACTAACGAGGTCCCACTGAGCACCTGTCTGAACTGTTCTAACAGCAGCACGCTAAAAGAGCCTATCCTATAAATCACACACACACACACACACACACACACACACACACTATCTTGACATTACATCAGGCTAACAGAAGCTCACTAATAAATCACACAAAACCTTGGAAAACCAACTCAAGTAAAAGTTAACTGCACACCAGCAGAACATCTCTGAAAAATCAGGAAACCAGTGTGTTAGATCAACCCCGAGCACTGAGAGAACCCCAGCACTGAGAGAACCCCAGCACTGAGAGAACCCCAGCACTGAGAGAACCCCAACACTGAGAGAACCCCAGCACTGAGAGAACCCCAACACTGAGAGAACCCTAGCACTGAGAGAACGTCAACACTGAGAGAACCCCAACACTGAGAGAACCCCAGCACTGCGATAATCCCAGCACTGAGAAAACCCCAGCACACTGAAATAATCTGCCCATGGAATCACCAGAGGTCTTTAAGAACCTCTGTAATAAATCACACAGTTAGTGTGAATCAGGAAAACCCAGTTTGAGCTAAGCTAACAGAAGTAGGCTAACAGAATCAGATGTCAAACTGAAACAGTCTGCACTGCAGAATAGGGTCAACTCTCCCTCATCATAACACCTAACTCAAACACCTGCCTGACCCTGCGCTAAAATGAACATAAGTTAAAGAGAAGAACATAGCAAAAAAGAAAGAGGGGAATAGAGTCTTATTTACACGGCCTTTGGGGCTGGCATTTCAAAGTGCCGACTGTCAACACCTCAAGCCAAGGTCACAGAGCAGAAATGACATGTCGTCGGAGAGGACACTGTTCTGTCAGTGAGCTGTGCTCTCCACACCAGACAGAAGGACATGCAGGCCTGCTTCTCTGACTGTCGCCTTGGTGACGTGCAGACAGAGTGAGCCGGAGGGAGGGGCTGGGGAAGGCTTCCTCTGAGTGCTCTCAGATGTAAAAGCTCTTTGGGCTCTTAGAAAGTTTAACTTCATTCACTCATTCATTCATTCATTCATTCATTCATTCATTCATTCATAGCTGCTCCATGTATGAAAGAAAATGGGAGTTCAGCAGTCTCTAGCCATGAGAGAGAAAGAGAGAGAGAGAGAGAGAGAGAGAGAGAGAGAGAGAGAGAGAGAGAGAGAGAGAGAGAGAGAGAGAGAGAGAGATAGTGGGAGAGAAAGAGCGAGAGAGAGAAGGAGAGAGAGTGGGAGAGAGAGGGAGAGAGAGAGAGAGAGATAGAGGGAGAGAGAAAATAGGAGAGGGAGAGGAAGAGACAGAAGGAGACAGTGGGGTTTAGAGAAACCTCCTTCATCATATATATTACATAGATATAGTCTCCATGTCTTTTGTGAGCTCACAAACTGCTCACACAAATCTCCCCCCCCCCACTCTCTCTCTCTATGTCTCCCCCCACTCACTCTCTCTCTCTCTCTCTCTCTCTCTGTCTCCCCCCACTCTCTCTCTCTCTCTCTCTCTCTCTCTCTCTCTGTCTCATTCTTTCTCTAAGTGTCTTTTTTTCTCCTCTTTCACTCTAGCCTCAGTCCAACAGGTCAAAGCGAATCAATACTGTGGCTAAAAAACAGTGTTAATCATTAGGACATGTATGTATGTTAGGGTTACCGGTGATCTCCCGAACAGTGCGGAACACGCTGAGCTTGTCTGGGTCCAGGGCCTCAATGTGGTGGTACACATCTCTGGAAAAGACAGATACAAAACTATGAGCACAAAACAGTGAAAGAGGACCTCAGGCCACGACATTAAATCAGACATTATTTAACTAGAACTTCTGTGAGGTTCCACGTAAGAGGGCTCCACCCTCCGAGGACCTGGTATAGCTTGTTTCTATTTAAGTCAGAACATGTTCTCTCAGATGTGTCCCTGGCGCTCTGATTCACTGTTCAAAAATCATTATAGTTTCCATTGTTGGTTGAGGAAAATTCTGGGAAGTGAAGAGGTAATGGAAGAATGGGTCTGAGAAAGGGAGAGAGAGAAGGATACAGAGGGGGAGAGAGATAAGTAGAGAGAAAAGGTGTGTGTGTGTGTGTGTGTGTGTGTGTGTGTGTCCCCTGGGAGACTGTGATCAGCTGAGGCTCTTTTCTCTGTGCTAAAAGCAGAGCCTCGGGATCACCTCTGTTTGATAAGGTGTCAGCTCAGCTCGGTTCAGACCCCCTCTCTACACGCTGGGTCCCTCCCTACACACAAAGCCCTGCCCTACTAACAGGGTACCTCCGTACACACAGGGTCCCTCCCTACACACTGGGTCCCTCTCTACACACAGGGTCCCTCCCTACACACAGGGCCGCACCTTACACACAGGGTCCCTCCCAGCATGCTGGGTCCCTTCCTACATGCTGGGCCCCTCCCCTCATGCGGAGTCCCTCCCCTGGGACACACGCTTCTCCTCCCAGCCCCAAATTCCCTTCCAGCCAGGTGGCAGCTGATATTAATTCATGTAATATGAATTCCTGTACATCCTTTACGAGGCGGTGCTGTGTGCAGATGTCACGGCACAGCAGTGGAGCGGAAATGGTGGTATTATGGTGCTAATCTTTTCGCTGTAAACATCCATCCTTTATTGCTCTGTTTTGATTTCAGACATGTATTGCCAGTTTGTTTTGACAGCTTTACTTATTTTATCTTGTAGAACCAACAGACTGGCCTGGAGTGCTGCTTAGCATGTTCTAGTAATAATGAAATCACACTAATATATTCTCAACTAAAGAGTTTTCACTACTGATTATTTATACCAGTGTTTCAGTTCAGTTTTTTTTGGATTTCTAACATGTTCCATTGCATCTCTAGAGGCACAACTGTTCTCCAGTCAGTGCTGAGCTGTGGATGGTGGTGATGGAGGACCCCGTGCGCTGCTCCGGGAGCTGTGTGGGTGTGTCTGGCCCTTACCCTTTGATTCCCGTGATGAGGAACACCAGGTTGCCGTTGATCTTGGTGCAGTTGATGAACCTGTCGATATTGCTGGAGTCCACAGTCTGGGCGCCCTGCAGGCTGGCCGTGCCGATGCCATCACACGCTGCAACGTAAACACACACCTGAGCGGAGGTCTGGCAGCCCCTTTAGGGCAGCTCGCACACAAAGGGCTCGAGCATGAAAACAAACAAACAAACAAAATCTATGGAAAGTCACAGTTGTGAACGACACGTATTACCATTTATACATGGCACCATATCCGGGAATGTGAAGTGGCTATACGTTTAATACCAGATCACTGACTCATTAGGTTAGCAGCTGTTATAGCATCTGTTAAAGCATGCTGCCATGGTGGCACTGGAAACTGATAAACAGTTCTGAAGCATGTGTGGTAGACGCTAGTAAAGATGTGTGGTAGACGCTAGTAAAGATGTGTGGTAGATGCTAATAAAGATGTGTGGTAGATGCTAATAAAGATGTGTGGTAGATTGTAGTAAAGATGTGTGGTAGATGCTAATAAAGATGTGTGGTAGACGCTAGTAAAGATGTGTGGTAGATGCTAGTAAAGATGTGTGGTAGATGCTAATAAAGATGTGTGGTAGATGCTAATAAAGATGTGTGGTAGACGCTAGTAAAGATGTGTGGTAGATGCTAGTAAAGATGTGTGGTAGATGCTAATAAAAATGTGTGGTAGACGTTAATAAAGATGTGTGGTAGATGTTAAGAAAGATGTGTGGTAGATGCTAATAAGGATGGCACGTCATGCGCTCTGCTCTGGGAATCTCAACACATGTCGGGTTTTCAACAACACATTGCTCTTTAAGTCAAACAGATCTTAGGCCCAACCTTCTTACAGCGCCTGTATGACAGCTTTGCTGCTCCTCCTGTCCTGCCTGGGGGGCGATTTTTTTTATCGTTGGTCGATGGAAGGGGCTTACAGGCTTTTATAGCTGCCTGAAGATATCTAAATGTATTCCTTTAGGGCATAAAAGCTATTCAAATAAGTTTGGATAGTTAGGGTCCAAGGTTGCAGCCACCTTTGGGGCACATTTCAGGCTGTTAGCATGATGTTGTGCAGTATCCTACATGCATGTTAGTCTGTACCTTGGGGGCAAATTTTAGAATATTAGCATGTGGTTGTGCCAAAAGCTACATGTGTATTACACTGGCATTTGAGGCCAAATAAGTCTATAATATGCCTTTGAGGCATATTTTAGGTTATTAGAACCCGGCAGTGAGTGAGTGTCTACCTTTGGGGCATATATCAGTACAGGGTATACACATCTTTATCTTGTTCTCCTCCACTTCCATCTTATTACTGGGGCACGCACGGACACACGAGCTGTGGTCCACCACAAAGTTATCTGCAGGACAAAGCCAGGAAGTGCAACCATACAAACACACACGCACACACACACACCACACACACACACACACACACACACACACACACACACACACACACACCACACACACACACACACACACACACACACACACACATTTTTTAATGAGTAGCAATGACACATCAGGCAAGAATATTAACACTGATAGTAAACAGAGCCCTATTTACATGTGTATGTAAGTACATTGTGTGTGTGTGTGTGTGTGTGTGTTCAGTTCAGTTCAATTCAGTTCAGTTCAGATCAGATCAGCTCGGTTCAGACCCCTTTATTTATCCAAAAGAGCAATTCATTCGCATCTTTACCCGTCCATTCACACACACTCACAAAAGAGAGGAAAGAAAAAACAGAAAAACAGACAGGTCCTTCCAGATAAAGAGATTCTTGGGAAGCATTTTATAATTATTCATACCTTTACACTGTCACAGTCCTCTTCTACTGTAAAAACCCAGTTTGGTTTGGAAGTACATTTAAAATGAATAACTACTTGCTAGTGAAGACCAAACAGACTTCGTTTGGGATTTGGAAACAGAACATAGTCTCCGATTTCCCACTAATAAAAAATGAGGAACTTTATTCACATCATTATTAAATCATGTGAATAAAAGTTTGAACACACATGCACACACACACACACACACACATAGTGCACATAGATAAAGGTGTGTGAAAAAACTGAATTACTGAAAGTGTTTAACAGACCCTGTGCCATGTTCCCCTGTGCTCAGGGTTACAGTACTCTGCTTGAACATCTGTCAATATAAGTGCCATCAGAACCCTGTCAAATGCTTCTCAATTCCCTGCAAAGCTCTGTTCCAAAACCTTACACACAAATCTGTAAACACTTGCACAAAAAAGAACGAATATTTTCTAGTGTATTGAAAAAAAAGTCTTTGAAGAGAGTAGGAGCTCCCTTGGTAATGGTAAGAAATGTTTCACACGTGATCTGTCCCGACATCCCATAACAAAGGACGTACAGAGACGTGCCTGTGTTCTCCTCACCATGGCGATCTCAGGCAGGATGTTTTAATTTGCACCTGCAGTACTGAGAGTGTTTTGTGCTGCGGTATTCTTGTCAGAGAAACCCTTCTGTGCGCAGAGTGGACATCTTACACAGACGAAAACCACCAACCAACCAAATCTCAAAAAGAGTAGGGTGGAGAATAGGGGTTGTGTGCATGCTTCTGTATGTGTGTGTGTGTGTGTGTGTGTGTGTGTGTGTGTCTTACGTGGGCATTTCTTGACACAGAAGGCTCCATACGTGTACTTGGCTCGTGGGTTGTGCTCCAGCTGGAAGGTGGTGGGGTTGTAGACGAAGGGTTGAGGGCATTGAGTCACACATGCCCCACTGTCATTAAAGTTGGTGCAGGCCTGCACACACAGAACCAGTAAAACCCCCCATAACACCCACATAACCCAACGCCCCCAAAGCACACCGTCATGCCCCTGGTTTCATGGGCTGTAATGCCCTGTGTTTGACATGCAAAGGCTTATGGGTACAGCAAGCATGTTGAGAATGATCTCATCCAGGAGCAGGACCCCAGTCCCAAGCGTGTCTGTAATGTGATGAGAGCAGGACCCATCTAATCACCTAACGTCTTAGCATCTGACCGTCCACAGCGAGTGGTGATCTGATTCACAACCGGCTACTTCACTTCCTGTCTGAGGGCCGCTGAGCAAAAAAATACCAAAAGCACCACATGCTGGTGCCAAAAAATCTTAAAGCCTTGGGACAGGAAGGAATGCTCCAGATATCAGGGTTTGGGCTCCAGACATCAGGGTTTGAGCTCCAGACATCAGGGTTTGGGCTGATCTAATTAAGGAAGGAAAACAGTGCGACCATTGGCCAGGAGGAGTCCAGACTCTCTGACCCTCCGACCCCAGATCCATTAACACAGTGTCTGCAGGGATTACGGAGGCATGGGGCTGGGCTGGGCTGGACTGGACAGCTGAAGTGTTCTGAGAGTGTTCTGTGAGTGTTCTGTGAGTGTTCTATGAGTATCCTGTGAGTATCCTGAGCATAAAGTTCTCCTGTTAGAAACGATCTGCTGAAGACAGCATGGACACCACGAGCAGGGGTGAGAGTCCAAACTAGAGGTTAAAGATAGGATATAATTGTGTGTGTGTGTGTGTGTGTGTCTGACTGATGAGTGTGATGAACTTACAAAGCAGTCAGTGTCCTTGGGCCCTGAGCAGCCTCCTGCACACTCCCTGTGACAGCAGTCACTCACATAGGGGCCAAAACATCGACCATCACACTGCTCAGCACATACAGTCTTAGTCACTGAGACAGGGAAAGAGAGAGAGAACAAGAGAGGGAGAGAGAGAGAAAGAGAGAGAGAGAGAGAAAGAGAGAGGGAGGGAGGGAGAGAGAGAGGGGGAGAGTGAGAGGGAAAATGAGAGAATGAGACAGAGTGAGAGTGAGAGAAAGAGAGAGAGCAAGAAATACGAAGAAAAAGAACAAGATAAATAAGAAAAGAAAAAAGGAAAATTATTAAAAGTGTAGTTTCAGCATTTCTAAAAGCCACATATTTAGCAGTGAAATTAGACTGACAAACAACTTTTGTTATCACCTCATAAAGCCATATCTAACCTCCACACTCTGGCAGTAAAAGCACCTTCTATTTCTGCTTTCCATTATGTGCACAGTTAGATACTGGAGATCAGTTTTTTTGTGCTAAAAAAATGGACGGAATAACTGGACCGGATTCCCTGAAAACTGGATTGCGGGTGTGTGCTGGAGTTTCCCATACAGCCATGAAACCCACTTCATTCTCTTACACTCAGTCTGGTTTCAGAGCTGAAATGCTTTTCCAGGTGTTGAACACCCTGGGTTGAAGAACCGTGTGTGTGTGTGTGTGTGTTTTCTCATGAGACTGTTTGTGTTTGTTTGGTTATATGAAGGTTAGGTTTGTTTGATCCTATGTAACTAGACTTCTGTATTTACCATCCATGTGTATATTCTCATATGTGTGTATAATGTATGTAATCAGGTGTTTGTTAAGGTGTGTGTTTGCGTGTGTGTATGTGTATATATGCAAATATGAAAAAATAAAACAATAAAACAATGTTTGAGACTGTGTTGATCAGACATGAAGATCAGTGGACCATCAGATATAAGTCTGGGTTCTCAACATGTCTGTCAGAGTTTATCCCTGTTTGGCGTTCTGGCACCCAGAGCAGGGGTGTAAAGTGGAACAATGAACTGAACACCAATGCAGGAAGAGGACAGAGGAACATCTCTGCTGACACAAGCGTAGAACTGTCCTCACCTCCACAGGGATGACCCAGTTAGCAAAAACCAAACCAGACGGCTCACCACACAGGTGACCTCATCAGTGGAACAGACGACCGCACCAGTCCTCGCCAACATTCTCACTTACAATGCCAGAGACAGCAGCTTGTCACATGATGCGTGTGGAGAAGGTGTGAGCAGATCGCAGGCTCAGATCAGTCTGATACAGAAACCTTGATTTATTTAGCAACGCTTCCATACCACATTTTTAGATGATTTCACACAGGGTTTGATTCTGTTGCTAGAGGGCAGGAAGTAGCAGTGTGTGTGTGTGTGTGTGTGTGTGTGTGTGTGTGTGTGTGTGTGTGTGTGTGTGTGAGTGTGTGTGTGTGTGTGT
>JAOYMR010000006.1:21535186-21559821 GCA_025802075.1 Tenebrosternarchus preto | reverse complement strand
TGTGTGTGTGTGTGTGTGTGTGTGTGTGTGTGTGTGTGTGTGTGTGTGTGTGTGTGCGTGTGTGTGTGTGTGTGTGAGAGAGAGATAACTTGTTTTCTGCAGGCAAACCTGTGTTCTTATAGCCGCAATGGCAGGACAAACTCTCCTGACCTTCCAGACTGTTCCGGAGAGCAAGGAGACTGAGCTGTGTCTGGATGCTCAGAAAACGCCTCTGGAATTCGAATATGTTTAAGAAAAAGAAATAGAAACTCTGAGCTTCCAACACAGGGCACCCTGCACAGGCCTAGCCATGACTGCACAGGCCTCCCCATGACTGTCTAATATGATTCTAGTAGGAAAGAGTGGGAAGGTTCTAAACTCAAGTATCATCACAGGATGGAAAGAGGGGGCAAATACATGTGAAAGAAAGAAAGAAAGAAAGAAAGAAAGAAAGAAAGAAAGAAAGAAAACTTCACATGGGTTTGTCACTAGTGATCGACAAAATTATGGTAACAGATTTCCTCAAAGCTACTCAAGAACAGACAACAGAAAGGGGGGGAGAGAGAGAGAGAGAGAGAGAGAGAGAGAGAGAGAGAGAGAGGGAGAGAGAGAGAGAGAGAGAGAGAGAGAGAGAGAGAGAGAGAGAGGGAGAGAGAGAGAGAGAGAGAGAGAGAGAGAGGGAGAGAGAGAAAGACAGAAGAAGGAGAGAGCATGTCAGATGGAAATTGAAAGCTACACAGAGGAAATGATCATTTCCATATGGAAGAAAGTGTAGCTTGACATGACAGATATAACTGTATCATAAAGATAGGAGAGATGGCGAACAGACAGGACATGTGATTAATTAGGGTTGGTTTTAGAGACTTTTTTTCCAAAAAAGTTATTCTTGCACCTGACCCCAATTTGAACACTTTCAGAGGAGTCTGTCAGAGTAGTTATGAATCATTCGATATTTTTGTGTGGGAATGAATTTCAGCACTCCTGCCTCTGGATCCTGCCAGGATGTGTGTGTGTGTGTGTGTGTGTGTGTGTGTAGCGGTGAGCTACAGGAGTGTAATGGAATCAAAGCAGCTGTGTGATCTGCATGATTCTTCCACTTGGATCAGAGCATAGTAGACGTGTTCTTTCAGGACTTCTGATTTAGCCAGCAGCCATTCCAGTGGTTGGTACTGTGTAGGTGTGTGTGTGTGTGTGTATGTGTGTGTGTGTGTGTATGTTTGTGAGAGACAGAGAGAATTAACATTTAAAATGCCTTTAATGTCTTATTGCTTTGGATGAATCATACAGAGAAAGACTGACTGTCTGTCTCTGTGACCATCCTCTCAGTCTGATCTCTGGTGTCGGTCTGCTCTGGACACCCAGCAGTGTGGTCTGTGAGGGTACAGGGCCCTGTCTGACCATGCAGAACCCAGATAAAGATGAAGAGTCCTTAAGTAAGCTGGGACTTACGACTCTGACACTGACTCTCCTTGGGGCCCCAGCACCGGCCGTTACACCCCCGGTGACACCTCTGACCTGCAACCACACACAGAGCACAGTGTGAAATACACACACAGAGCACAGTGTGAAATACATACACGAAGCACAGTGTGAAATACACACACGAAGCACAGTGTCGGATACAAACATGGTGCCCAGTGTCAGATACACACAAACACACACACACACGGTGCACAGTGTCAGATAAACACACACATGGATTACAGTGTCAGATACACACAAACACACACACACACGGTGCACAGTGTCAGATAAACACACATGGAGCACAGTGTCAGATACACATACACACATGGTTCACAGTGTCAGATAAACACACACATGGAGCACAGTGTCAAATCTGGGTTTACTAAGCATTGCATCTCAGTCCTGGCAGGACTCTGTGTAATGGAATCTCATTTCTCATCAGCTGGATTTGTCCATGTCTGCTAAACAATCCAGTTAGCAAACACAGCCCCTGCTTGGAGAGCCACTCCTCCGTGGATCGTTCACACAGGCTCACTGATCCATGACTGAGCAGCACCACATCAAATCTGGGGTCACGCTGTTCCAGGGTCAGGCAGAAGCAGGGTCAAAGTGATTTTTTCTTCTAAAGAGTCTGTGCAGGACATTTGCTCTGGCCTGCCCTGCCTTGCCTCTTGAGGACACTGCTAAGATGCTTTTGATTGAGTCTGCAGAGCTGCTGACTTCCTCTCGCCACCCCGGAGGAGATGAACCACTCAGCACGCGGGGGCACTGGTCTCCGCCCCCTACACTCCATTGGCCAGTAATTCCAGCATGAACATGAGGGAGTTATGTGAAGCTGTTCTTCAGTACTGGAACACTTCACTTAAGACTAATTCCACCAACAGTGAAGTGTCTGGGTTTTTTTTTTTTTTTTTTTCATAGGGTTCAACAAATATTTGATTTCACATTGAAATTACAATTTAGAAGAATATGATTCTCAAGTCTCAACACTTACTATCAACATTCATAACAAGACTCTCTTTTCTTATTGATTTCTATGTATTATTTGTAGTTTTGTTACGGCCAGTCAATATAAGAGTTGTAGTCATCTTGCATTAGGAGCATTAGGTTTCAATGATGTTTGGAAGATATTTTTCTCAGACCATTAAAGCCCTGTTGCAGATCTCTGACACCTACTCTGGTCACACTGGATGGATCTGCAGAGGCAGTACTGAGGACACAGCTGTGTGAAGGACCACAGGTAAATGTTACAGCAGCGGGACTCACTGAGCAGGACTCACTGTCTGAGCAGGACTCACTGTCTGAGCAGGGTGTGTGGGTGATGTACCACTGACATAACACAGCACATACACACTACAGACAAACACACACTCTACAGACACTACAAACACACTACAGACACAGCACACACACTACAGACACTACAAACACACTACAGACACAGCACACACACTCATCATCATGTAAACAATTTACTGACTTCCAGATGGAGATGAAAGACCAACATTGAAAACGCGGACGTAGCCAATCACTGTGCAAGACTGAACACTGGGCTCTGGATTAGGATTTGGATTGACTGGATTAGGATTTGGATTGACTTCTCTTGTTCTTTTTCGGTCCTTTTTGTTTTGAAGAATGAAAAACACAAACTGTGCTGAGAGGAAGCTAAAGAAAACAGAAGATCATAGTTTTATTGTGGATTATAAGATCGGAGGCCGGAGTGGAAACAGATCAAATTAATCGAAAGGCTGTCGTGTGGACGGCGATCTGGCATCAGCTATTCCAGAAGATATCAGGACTCTGTCTAAAATAAACTCTACTATTAGAAAAGGCAACACCAGGTAATTCCTATAACCCATGTCTCTACCTCTGTTATCATAACAGGTTATAGTCGAGAAGTGAGTGGGCCCTGCACATTAAAAACCATAACAACCACTTGCACAGCCCAGTCTAAGATGTTTTCTTTAACAATGCAGGTATTCCATGCGAGTCTAATTAGTCTCTGCTTTTATATAGTAAATTTTGCCATAATATGCCACTCTGTAAGCAAAGGCTTCTGGAGGTCGAGGGAGGCTAAAGCAGTGGTGTGTGGTGCAGGAATGTACGAACGATGAACTCACAGATACTACTGCTGTTAGAGGGGACCACCAGGTGATCAGAGCGAGCGTTCTTCACGATGTCCTGCCAGTGGATGGTGTCTGCATGGCACAGGAACTTATTCTTGTCCACGTAAACTCCACCATGCAGGATCTCTGTGGAGACAAACAGAAGTCAGAACGTGTTTCCTCTGTGAGGGGGTGATGGTGGTCATGGTGATGGTGGTCATGGGAATCCTCAGTTCCACCAAAGGTGATGATGACAGAGGACTGGGATGATTTACTGGACTGGGATGTCCTACTGCTCCTGAAGGTGATGAGCTGTCAAAGTGGAGATACAAGCATCCTTCAGGCCATCAAGAGCCGCCCACAGTCCAGAGGCAGCTTGAGTAACTGGCTCTGTGTGGACGACTGACAGCTAGTGGAGTGACATAATCCACTTATGATGATGCTCAAACCCAGTACAGCACGCAAAGATGAAAACGCAGAAGCAGAGCACGAAGCACACACATAAACCTACAGCACACACACACAAACCTACAGCACACACACAAACCTACAGCACACACACATAAACCTACAGCACACACACACAAACCTACAGCACACACACAAACCTACAGCACACACACACAAACCTACAGCACACACACACAAACCTACAGCACACACATAAACCTACAGCACACACACAAACCTACAGCACACACACACAAATCCAATGGACAAACACAGACCATTGCACAAATGCAACACAATGCATTCTGTCCATCTCCTCCTCCGTGCACCTGATCAAACCTTAGCTCAGCTCTATTACTGGGTTTGGATGCCAGCCATGCCACGTCACTGGTTGGCAGTCATTAGGTTACCAGTCAGACCTCAGCCAGTCAGACCTCTGCCTGTTCACACCACAGATGTGTGTAAAAAACAACAGAGCTTCCCAGTGACTGTAAGCACTGCATAAGAGTGATGTGAACATTTGCCCTGGTGTTATGTCACTGTCAGCCTGTGACAATACCCACTAACATCAAACACTCAGGAAGCTGGACCTGACACCTTAAGAGCTGTAATGTTTAACAATAAAATGGCAAAACTGAATTTAACTGAGCATATGTGCCCAAAAGTGACCTTAAATGAACATGGCTTCCGTGACATTTTTCCAGAGTTTCACTGACTACAGCTGGAGCGGAGAAGGAGCAACACACACACCCACATACGCACACAGATGCACATGCACGTGTGCACATACACACACTTGAGTGCGTTATAATTTGTGTCAGAGGTCGCCAGGCCTTTTATTAATTGTTTTTTAAAATAAAAACTTCTTCATCTTAAATGGAGGATAAAGGAGAAAAGCTCTCAATTAATGCAGCTCACTGAGCATCAACAATTAGACCATCAACAGCAGCAGAATCCCTAGGCTGACTCTCTCTCTCTCCCTCTAAAGCTCTTTCTCTAAATCTCTTTCTCTCTCTCTCTGAATCTATCACACTCTCTAAATCTCTCTCTCTCTCTCTCTGAATCTCTCTCTCTGAATCTCTCTCTCTGTTTCTCTCTCTGATAATTGCTCTCTCTCTCTCTCTCTCTCTCTCTCTCTCTCTCTCACACACACACACACACACACTTTAAATTAGACCTCGATAACTCAATGCTCTAAACTCAAACACAGAGGAAGAGAAAAGTAATGGGAACTGAAGGACAGGAGAGCAGATGTCTGCAGACTTCCGCAGCCACGGCAACACCCCCTTTCACACACGCTTTTGTAGTACTGTCAGAGGGTTGGTCTTCTGGGAGAGGCGGAGAACATCTCTCCTGTCCATCATACCCTGACAGCACACAGATGCTCAGTGACAAACTGACATGAAAGACGGTAAAGGAGAGCTGTACTTGAGAATATATTAATATAAGGGTTTATTAACCAAGAGTTTACTAACATTGTACTATGTCACTGCTGTAAACAAAATTACCAATTATAAATTGAGGCCTTTGTGAAGTTTCCACAACCATGCAGCACTGCAGTGATGTGTGTATCAACCTCACACACACAGCCAGCACTGCAGTGATGTGTGTATCAACCTCACACACACACAGCCAGCACTGCAGTGATGTGTGTATCAACCTCACACACACAGCCAGCACTGCAGTGATGTGAGTATCAATCTCACACACACACAGCCAGCACTGCAGTGATGTATCAACCTCACACACACACAGCCAGAACTGCAGTGATGTATGGGGGTCTATTGGTCTCTCATACAAATGAAGTCAGTCATCAATCACACCAGTCATTAATCATACCAGTCATTAATCATACCAGTACTACCAGTACTATTTGCTTTACATGCATATATAGGCTGATTGTTAATCTGGAAACTGTGACACATGTACACACACACACACACACACACACACAGTGAAGAGTCCAGATGTCATTAGTTGCAGCAGACTGGTTATGGTGGCTGGGAGTGAAACAGCTTGGCTCCCCCTGGCTCCCAGCACTGTTTGACGGGGTGTGTCGGGACACGTCCTGCTATAGGACCGACTCCAGTTGGCAGGTTCTCTGTCCGTCCTCTCAGACAGAGAGTCGAGCAGCGCATGCCAGGGTACGGGATGAGGACTCTTCTGGTGGATAGCCTACAGTATGTCAGATCTGGCTGCAAATACACAAGGAACACGGTTACTCACTCTCTTGTTCTCTACCCACTTGGATTTTCTATACACACACACACACACACACACACACACACACACGTGGTCAGGATGATCCACCCCAGCTGAGTGTGGTGAAGTGCCCTCCCCCAGTACTGTATGTTTCTTCACCAGCCCCGGGCTCCTCTGTCCTGCACGGCTGTCTCTCTCCCAAACTCTTCCACCCCAAGCAAAGGGGAACCACCTCTACATAACGCTAACATGCTACACCAGCTGTTCATAGCTGAACAGCTGACACAGTTCCCCTTAGCCGCCATCAACCACCATGTGCTCTTCCTGTCTCTGGAAACAACTACACTGGCTTGAAAATGCTAATGAAATGCTAAATGCTAATGGAATGCTAAATGCTAATGTAGGGCTAAAGGAACAACACTGGCGTTAGCAGACAGGCTTGCAGCTGGCACTCTGGACAGAATGTGGAGCAGCAGTCGTACGGATGTGTTACTGCATCCAGCATTCCTATTGTTCCCAGCATTCCCAGTATTCCCAGTATCACAAGCCATGATGATAAGCCATGACTGGAACTGGGGCCAGGGCTTGTGCGTGTGCCTCTCATCCACACACCACCTCAGCCAGATGTCCCACGGTTTCTGCCTCTCCAGCATCAAACGCAAGCCTGAGGTTTGTCTATCTCTGTCTGCAAGGCTGTGTTACCTAGGAGATGCGGTTTGAGGAAGGAAAACACACACGCAGCTCTAATGGATAATGAACAGAGAGGGAGGGAGTGTGTGGCCCTCGAAGAGCAGGGGCAGAGGAGCTGAAGGTCAAAGGCTACTTACCAACGAGAGCAGAAAAATAAACTCTTCCATCGATCAGTCAAAGGTGTGATTTAGCTATCTGTGTGTGTGTGTGTGTGTGTGTATGGTGTGTCTGTGTGTGCACGTATGAACAAAGATTCTGTTTTATCTCCTCTATTTTGGGAGCAGCACTATATTACAGACAGCAGCTTATCCCCTTAGGGTGATGTATTTATAAATGTATTATTTTTGCTGATGAGTTTGCAATCTACTGCATTACATACAAACATAAAATACGCAAATACAAACACACACATGATAGACAAAAAATATGTCCAACCCACCTGCTGTTGGTAGATTAAAACATTCACTACACGTAGAGCACACACACACACACACACACACACACATACAGACAGCAATGGTGCCAGGTGAGTCACGCACACACTGTTTTGCCATCAAGTCCATGGACCTGTTCCCACAACCAAAGGACGGACAGACAGACAGACAGACAGACAGACAGAGTGAGAGAGAGAGAGAGAGAGAGAGAGAGAGAGAGAGAGAGAGAGAGACAGACAGACAGACAGAGACAGACAGACAGACAGACAGACAGACAGACAGAGAGACAGAGACAGACAGACAGACAGACAGACAGAGAGACAGACAGACAGAGAGACAGACAGACAGAGAGAGAGACAGAGAGAGAGACAGACAGAGAGAGAGACAGAGAGAGAGACAGACAGACAGACAGACAGACAGACAGACAGAGAGACAGACAGAGAGAGAGACAGACAGAGAAAGAGACAGAAGCAGAGCAGAGATACACTATCGACAGCAGAGACGCAGAAAGAGAGATGCTTATACAAACAAAATACTCCTCACCTTAAATGACCATGGAGAAAAGATGTCATAAGCACACAGTGCTATGAGCTAAGTCATTCAGCACCTAAAATCACTCACTCAGCCATCAAAGCGTCAGTCTCTCTGGCAGGCCCATTACACAAAGCCACACGGACATTAACGGCATCATAAACAAATTAAAGTGGTAAAACCATCAGCTGCAGAGCACATTTCAGCATGGGGGAACGTGGAACAAAATGGTCGCTCAGACCTCTGTGTCGCTGTGGAAACGGCACGGGAAAATGATTGCCTTTCCATTAGAATCTCACCCAAGGTCAGGCCCCAAGATGCCCGATCATAAATCTACAGGAACAGAGGTGGCCTTTTTATTTAATTTTTTTTTTATGGTTCCAACACTTCAACCCGAATAAAACGCAGGAAGATTCCATTATAATGTAATTGCATTTTTATGTATTTTAACTACTGACCTGAAAAGAACAACCACAATCGTTTAACTGCAGTGAAGGCCCTCCTCTGATGGTGCATAGGGGCTTCTGGGTAGGAGCAGGAGGAGTGGTCTGAGTGTGGGGGGCGGGGCCTTAAAGCAGGTGCGTGGGAGTAGATGAGGAGGTGTGGCAGAGGAGGTGGACATTTGCCGGACAGTTCCCATGACTTCGGACGGCTCATAAACGGCTTTGTAACACACCATTGCAAACACAGGCTACCTGCAGCAGTGCCGTAGATAGTATGTGACGAGGGACTGACACGTTACAGGAAATGACGAGGGACTGACACGTTACAGGAAATGACGAGGGACTCACACGTTACAGGAAATGACGAGGGACTGATATGTGACGGGCCGTGATGAGGCACTGTGCTGGAGATGCGACGTGTGCCTGCCCTTTTTCCGTTCTCCGTTTCCGCATGGACCAAGGATCCATAGGGGAGTGTCGGAGATGTCACACGGCTGGAGAACACACGGCAGAAAGTGGAGGGACAAAGATCCTAATAATCCCTGACAACTGGTGACAGGGGGGATATATCTAACGGATGGCTAGTACAATAAATATCATCCAAATCTCACCAAGGTTGATGCAAATAGAAAAGTAACACACAAAAAAAGTTGCTGAAAAATTGGACCCCCTCCCTCCACTCTATGAAGGGCAGTTTGTCTATTGGCAAATTTTATGAGGGAAAATGTGATGGTGATTGTGTGTGTCTGATAGACAAGGGCATGGAGACAGGCTTGAATGGTGACTGAAGAAAAAAGTGTTTTTAACCAGAACACTGTGTACTAAAGACATTTAGCCTTCATGTATGCGAGTTTGAGTAGGTGTGTATAAGGGGGCTTGGGATTGTGTGTGTGTGTGTGTGTGTGTGTGTAGTATGCAGCTCTGTTATGATGGTAATAGCGTTTAAAGCAGGCTGATTAAATCTGGTGATTCCTCACACAGTTGTTTTCTATGAATCTTTATGAAAAATGGCTCCGATTAGAAGCATATAGAATTATCTAGAGCAGAGAGCATCTGGGTGTTTATATCTAGAAAAAAAAGAAACAGTTGAAAAATAGTGCAAGAAAATGTGTGTGTGTGTGTGTGGGTGTGGGGGGGGGGGTGTGGAAGACAGTAAAGATTCACCCTTTAATCGCAAAGTAGAGCCACAGTAAGGTCCTAACTACTGTACGAGTGATGTCATGCTGAGTTAGTCAGTTGGTCAAAAGCAGTGAAACCAGAAATGCACCCGTGTTCAGGTGTAAGAAACAGACAGACAAAGGCTGCCATGGGTACGCATTTCCTAGCCTCTCCTCTCTCTCTCTCTCTCCTCTTCTCCTCCTCCTCATAAAACCCCTCCCTTTCTCACGAGCTCATCTTCTCTTACGTTCTCCATGATAGCCCATGAACATGTCATTTTATTGTGGCACCTGGCAATTACCATGTTAAACATGTCTACACTAAACAGAAGCCATAAATGATGATGGAAATGAAGTAAAAGAAACACCTCAGTACTCTAAACTACCTTTGTAATTGTCAGATCTTTTGATCTCCATCAGTGTCCAACTATTTCAGGACTTCAGGACTCCAGGTGTAATTAAAGCTGTGTACATCACTGGGGCTTTTCACTCCATTCATTACCAAACAAATGAATTCCACACGTAGCATTAACTGACAGGGCTGCACAAGATACAACCAAACATGTATTCTTATTTTTCCTGTCATTCATCCACTGGTCAAACAACGTCTCACAAAGCCTGATTAAATTATTCCATCATGTTCTCTCTCCCTGCATCCCGTCTGACATTTCAGAAATGTAAGGTCTGTGATTGGCAGCAGCAGGAGTAATTGGCTTTACCCGTCTTTAAATGTTTCATTAATATTTCGCAATGCCAGTTACAGGATGAAACGCTGTCAGATTAAAAGACAACATGAAGAACAAGGGTCTCGGTTGAAATGCTGTGTGTCTAAGTTTGTGTGTGTGTGTGTGTGTGTGTGTGAGAGAGAGAGAGACAGAGAGATTGAAAAAGAATGAGAGACAGAGAGTGTGTGTACCTCAAATGTGGATTGTGCATATGTGTGTGTGTGTGTGTGTGTGTGTGTATGTATACGTATGTACATATGCAAGTCTTTTAATTGCCAGTGTCACACACCTGATGACCAGACCAGCCAATCAGAATCCTGTTCAATCAACTGTCCTGAATTCCACACCTGCTGATATAAACTCCATGACAGCTGACAGCCAAACAGCCGTTACATGAAACCATTCAGTGCACCAGATATCAGTGCCGTGCGCCCTGCAGCTGTGACTGACAGGGCCGAGTCCGAGTGTGATGTGTGGAGCTCAGAGTAGCAAAGCCACACACACTGGCCTGTTCTGGGAGCTCTGCTCAAATCCCACAGCATGACTGAGATGAAGGAAGGGTGTGTTGATTATTAATTGACATTAAAATTCCTTGCATGCTACACATTAACTTTTAATGAGACACTAAGCCAAGGGGCTCGAGGATAGAGTCCACTCGCAGGAGCAGATGTGGGCCGCGGGCACACACACACACACACACACACACTCGCTCATACACACACATGTCCACACACACATACACGCTCGCACATGCATACACAAACATGCTCAAACACAAACACACAAAACCACACACCCACCCCTGCTCCCATACACATGTGCATAGTCACACACACACACACAGGCGGGGTGAGGTAGGGACACTCCTTGTGTACGGCCCAGTCCGCGCGTGTTCAGCCATTTACAGCATTTGCTGAATTATTCAGTAGCCAGACCTGCGGTGGAACACACTGCTCCACTTTCCTACCTGGCATTCTCTGCTGCTCATCATCTCTGTTCCAAACAAACACACACACACACACACACACACACACACACACACACACACACACACACACACACACACACATATGCACACACATCACAGATTCATGCTATTCATTACAACTGGTATGTTCAGCCTCTTGTGTCGACCAGCTGACCAGAATCGACTGGAGCTTATTGCGTATTCCAGAAGGTGGCGCTAGACAGGGTAGTCTTAATGCGTTTGCAGTCAAATGTTTTGGACACAAATGTGTTGGACACAAATGTGTTGGACGCAAATGTGTGAGAACTGCAAGATGTCCACAGGATCAGTCAGAAAAGAAAAGGCCTGGAGATGCAGGACAACTTCACAAACATGGACACAATCAAAGCCGATCACAGACACATTCAACTAGTCCCCTCGACTCCTCCCATTTGACCTACAACGCATGTGCCCCTACCTGAGTTAGCCCTCTGACTCCTCCCCTTTTACCAACAATGCATACGCTCACACCTCAATTAGTCCCCCTAACTCCATCATGCCTTACTGTCCATCCATTAACAATAACAATGAGCTCTACACTCAAGCATGAATCCAGCACCATTTACTTCTTCAATTCACTAAAGCAGGGGCCAAATAGCTCTACTGCTCTTCCCTGTGCTGTGAGTGCAGTCTGCTCAGTGCTTCTGCCTCTTCCACCATCAAAGTTATCCTGACAACTAGTGTCCCAGCATGCTGTGCATGGACTAGTGGCTAATCAAAATAAACATGTGCGTTCCCAGGATGGTCCACAAAGAGCTTCCAGCTCCACTCTTTCGTTTAGGCCGTAAGGAAGTTAATGCAAACTTTCTGTAAACTTCCATAGACGCATCAGTAGTCTTTGTGCAGGATGGAGACGTCTGTAGTCTTTGTGCAGGATGGAGACGTCTGTAGTCTTTGTGCAGGATGGAGGCGTCTGTAGTCTTTGTGCAGGATGGAGGCGTCTGTAGTCTTTGTGCAGGATGGAGGCGTCTGTAGATAAAATGACTTTGATCACAGATTTATTATTTCCATTTAGCTGGTATTTGTTCCATGTGAGATGGTGTGTTGAAATGTAAATAACTGTTGTACTTTTTGACAGCTGATGCTGTGACACTTATTCTGTAATCGGGATTTCAGGAGGGCTGCAGTTTAAACCGTGGCATGAGATAAAAACACCCCATCCCTGTGAGCAGCAGGTATCAAAAGCATCATGATTAGAACAGCAGCAGCAGTGTTAGCAGATTTATCTAGATTCTGGTCTCATATCTGGTGTGGACCTTAACCATGGAAACGAATGGGGCTGAAGTATCCTAGCATCTTCCATACGCCTGCATCTGTACAGCCATGTGATGTTTTTGCTAATTTACGTGTTGCCTGTGTTGTTTGGTGGTTAGTAAGGACAGTATGAACTCCATAATTCCTGCAGGCTTCTGTAACATTCTGGCAGTATGTTCTGAAGATATCTGAGGCATTTAGCAGACGCTCTTATCCAGAGCGACTTACAAAAAGTGCTTCGTTGTTGACTCACAGAATGTATCCTAGCCAAGAAGTAGGATAGAGTTCAGTAGACATCTGAACTAGATCACTGCTAAAATACAAGAATCCCACTAGTCCTAGTATAAGTTCTATTAAACAATGATAATTACAGTAACAAAGAAAAAAATGGTGCTTACTCAGCATAGAAAAATGAAAGTGCAGCATCAATGGTCATTGAGATACTCTACAAATAGATGAGTCTTTAGTTGGTGTTTGAAGATTGCAAGGTATTCTGCTGTCCAGACAGTCAGTGGAAGTTCATTCCACCATCTTGGAGTCAGGACAGAGAATAGCCTAGAAGATTGTCTACCATTGGACTTGAAGCCTGGTGTTTCGAGCCGAGCTGTACTTGATGTTCAAAGTACTCGAGGTACGGATCAGACTTTGACCGTTCTCATCATGTAGGAGGGAACTGGTCCATTCTTGGCTTCATAAGCAAGCATCAAGCTTTTAAATTTGATGTGAGCAGCTACAGGAAACCAGTGAAGGAAACGCAGGAATGGAGTGACATGTGTGAACTTTGGAAGGTTGTAGACCAGTCGTGCTGCTGCGTTCTGGATCAGTTGTAACGGCCCGATGGCTCGTAGAGGAGGACCAGCATGTATCGAGCTGCAGTAGTGGAGTCTGGAGATGATGAGAGCCTGAACAAGCACCTGGGTGGAAACACTAAGGACTGGGTGGAGTCGCATGGTATGTGGTCTTGGTTTCAGCTGGGGATGTTGTGCATTTCTGGGAGCACATCACACTACTGGATTACTACTGGATTACTACTGGATTAGCATCTGTGGGTCCCTGACTAGAGCTGGGGCTTTACATGACCACGCTAACATTGTTTTACATCCATCGCACATTCCTTCCACTTCAGGCTTTGTGACTTTTTGTTTTTTTCTATGATGAATCCCCTTCTTTTATCATAAAATAATTGAGTTGTACTTTAAATACTGGACTCTTTGCTCCATCAATCTCCACCAACCACCACCCCCCTCCATTGCCCTTCTTTTTTTTTTTTTTTTTTTTAAGAGCAAAGCGGTGTTTGAAGCCAGAAGACATGTTTTAATCATTCAAACTCTTAATGATGACACCAGATCCATTATTAATGAGCCAACTTCCTCCAGTAGGCAAAGCGAATGAGTGGGCCAGTAACTGTACCAGTGCTCCTCTCTCTCTCCATTTGATCTTCCTGTAATTACGCTTTTCTCCCTCTCCAAATCACATAACTCATTTTAAACAGGAGCCCTTGAAGAAGGGATTCTTCCGCTTTTTAACTTCATTTCCCAGGGCTTTGTTGTTTTTTTCCCCCCCCACTGCTCACTTGCTTTAATCTCCATGGAAGTGGAAAGAACACGATGTTTAGTCTTTTGTGTGCATTAGGATCCAGTAGACGAACCCGGAGCCCCTGCACGCAGTCCTGTCCGCCAAGCCGTCCCGGAAACACTCCTGAGATTTCACATTTAATGCTGTAAAGCTACGAGAGCAAGTACAGAGCCAAACGACTCAATGAATGAACACACGATTGCCCCAGAATCACAAATAGCCTGCTGTCTCGCCCACACCCTACAACGTGCATGTAGATACTCCACCACTGCCTATTTATTTACAGTGGAGGGGAGGGAGGTGTCAACCTGCTGAAATAATGACAGTTGAAAGTGTTTTTTGTTTGTTTGTTTTGTCTCAACGGTTTCAGCACATTCTTGCATTCACAAGATGTCGACAAAACCAGGAAGTAGAGCATAAAAAACCCCAAAAACATGCCAGCAAGCAAGACAGAAACAATGAAACAAAACAACTGCTCCTTTATCCACGGACGCTTCATTAAGGGACACCTGTTTCTCCCGCAGGAAAAAGAGTCGTCTCTGTTTAGCCGTTGCTACAAGGCGCCTTCCAGCCACGGACCAGGAGCGAAGACACCATCACCGCTCCACCCTTTACGCCTGGGCGACCTCACTACACCTGCACTGGAAGATTAATAACGCGGGGCGGATGTCACGGATGTGCCCCGCTGACGCCCTTCGGCTTCAGGATCAGCCCAGCCCTCCCCGCGCCTCCTACGGTGAAATATTGAGTATGACATGAGCATAATTGCACGGGAAGTAATCAATTAGACACACAATTGAAAGTGACCCGAGGTCTGGAAGCTGCTGAGAGCAAGATGGAAATGAATGTTAGAAAGGAAGGAGCTGGAGTCATTTTCTCTTTCTCTAGTTTACTTGCGTCATTAGGGATTAGAGCAAAGAAAACAGAATCGCAGAGAAAAAGAGAAAAACCCTAGAATGAACGAAAGAAAGCTAGAATGAACGAAAGAAAGCTAGGGAAAGAAGAGATAGATGTGATGGAGAGGCAGGGGTGTGGGAGAGAGTAAGAGAGAGTGAAAGAGTGGAGAGACTGAGAACGTGAGAGACTGAGAACGTGAGAGAGTAGGAGAGAGGGAGATCGTTGGAGGGGGTGAGTGAGTGAGTGAGTGAGTGAGTGAGTGAGTGAAAGCATAGGAGAGAGTGAGAGAGTGGGAGGGAGAGTGAAAAAGTAGGAGAGTGAAAAAGAGAGAGGATGAAAGAGAGAGAGAGAGAGTGAAAGTGGGAGAGAGAGACAGTGGAACGAGTGGAAGAGGGGCAGTACATGAGAGAGACTGTGTTGGGAGGAGAGGGGTGTTGTACTTGTCAGGTTGAAGCCTTGCACTGTTCCTCCTTCATCTCCAATGTGATGCTGCTCTGGATCTGCTGCTCTACACACCACACTGCTCTCGTTGAGCTTAATGTGCCATCATTCAGATTTTCTCCTTGAACAGACAGGAGCATTTTGAAGAACACAATGTGCTGTTAAGATCTCCGTGCACATGGGTGTGCATGAGTAGTGTGTGTGTGTGTGTGTGTGTGTGTGTGTGTGTGTGTGTGTGTGTGTGTGTGTGTGTGTGTGTGTGTGTGTGTGCTCGAACTGTTATATATGTGCAGTACAAGAGGATCAGTGTTCAGCCGTGAGCCAGTGTGTATTACTCTATTACTCCTCAATAAAAACCTGGAGTATGAAAAGTTGTGTTTGAAACACACAAACTACCGTGAGGCATTAACTTTACAAAGGCGTCTTCCTGAGTACGAGCTGCCAGGAGACTCCTGATAGGATCGCAAGATGCGCATGATTGTTCAGAGAAAGACGAAACCGTAAGGAAGTGTCACTAGTGGTGATACAATCCCACACACACACACACACACACACACACTGGAGAAAAGCTGCATGTGCACATAGACACACACTATGAAGTACAGATCTGGCAGATACAGAGAGATAGAGAGATAGAGAGAAAGAGAGAAAGAGAGAGAGAGAGAGAGAGAGAGAGAGAGAGAGAGAGAGAGAGAGAGACCTGGCACTTTCTGTTACAGGTTCCTACAATAGGATTCAATTACTCAGCTGAGCTAGACAGCATCAGTGGCACACAGATCAATGATTAGAGCCTGAAAACTAGCTTTAAAAAGCTGAGATAAAGTGAGAATTTAAAACATGCGTTAGCTTTTTTTTCTTTATTGAGGCTGTTATTGTTTTGCAGATCCAGCAGGCAGTAATTACCAGCTGAATTCATCATGACTGGTTATCTTGGTATATACAATGAACTGGATAAACAAACACCTTGACTGGCTTTGAAATGTCAAGCGGAGAAATGCTCAATGCCTGGACGCAAGGAAACATGTTACTACACACCAACCCTGGATGTGTGTGTGTGTGTGTGTGTGTGTGTGTGTGTGTGTGACAGCCCCAATCAGACGAAACTCAGCAGGTATACAGGTATAGTTTCACTGGCAATGTGGATGATGAAATAGAAAATAATCATAAAAAATATATATGAAAAAGCATCAGGGAAGAGCTGATAAGGACACCTGCAAAACTCACTAAGAGCGTCCAACTTATGGACACTAATCCAGTTAAAACAAACAGTGAAGGTTTCAGTGGTTTACCAACTTATGTATATTCACCACAAGATTAATAGCCCAGTGGCCAATCACTACAAAACACAGTGAGTGAAAGAGAGAAAGACACACACACACACACACACACACATTCTCTTACATGGATTGTGCCAGAAAATCAATTGTGCAATATCAGAATATTGCAGTCACAAATTGATTTTATCCCAAGCAATTTCTATCTCATGAGACCCAGCCTCCAGTCCACTGTGCTGCTGTCCAAGAGGAGCAAGCAGCTCAAGATCACTGTGCAACCAAGAGCCTTTATCTCCTTAACCACTGCATGGACTGGATCCATCACCCTCTAGAGAGTTACTATGAAAGTGCAGACACAGTAACGTGAAGGTGGAATCAGAGGGGTCAGTACAGATCAGACTAACCCACCTCTCCTGGAGAGAGAGAGAGTGGGAGAGAGAGAGGGAAGAAGAGGGAGAGAGAGGGAGAGAGAGAGGTGGACATAGAGAGGGAAGGGGGGGAGGGGGAGAGAGAGGGAGAAAGAGCGGGAGAGTGGATTTATTTGTCTTTTGATTCTTTTTCTTTGTTCTCTTTCTCCACAGTTTTATTCACTTTTAATATTAATAATTCTGTTAATCGCTTTGGCAATAGGTGCTAATTCATGCTCTTAAAGACATTTGAATTTCAATCTGAAATTTGAATTTGAGAGAGAGATAGAGACAGAGAGACAGAGAGAAAGAGAGAGAGAGAGAGAGATAGAGAGAAAGAGAGAGGAAGCGATATTACACAGATAGTGAAATATTGTGTGAGTGTGTGTTTGTTTGTGTATATGTGTGTGTGTGTGTGTGTGTGTGTGTGTGTGTGTGTGTGTGTGTGTGTGTCTGGGCTGTGTTCCAGCACTGAGCTGCCTCAGGGTTACTGGGCAGTGAGTGAGTTCAGTGTTCAGCTGACACAGCTTTTGCCAACCCAGGCCATCTACCTGCCCTGGCAGTACACACACACACACACACACACACACACACACACACACACACACACACACACACACACCATCTGAGAGAGAGATAGTAAAACAGAGAGACTGTGAGGGGTGAAAACTGATATAAGGATGACAGATGAATGCAGAAATGGTAAAGCTATACACAAACAAAGCCAAGATCACGAAAAGCGAGATACAGAAAGGACAAATGACAGAGGACAGAGGAGTGAGAGAACAAATGAAAGAGTGAAGCTCCCGAGAGAAAGAGCAAAGCTTGAGGAGAGGCAGTATGAGCTGGAGCAGCGTCTGGGAGGGGGCAGCGTGAGCCGCCTCCTCACCCCGGGTCTCCTGTGGGAGGGCAGGTGGGGGTGTGGCAACCCCTGAGGAGCAACTTCCTGAGGAGGAACCTGAGAGTATCCAGAGAGTGATAGAACTTCCCTGTACTCCAGCTCATCTTCCTGGCTTCTCTTCTCCTATCCCAGCAGTGTCTGTTGACAACGTATGTGAATCTGTATGGTACAAACGATGCAGGCCACACCCCCTCTACATGACATCACCGAGGAGGCAGGATAAATGCGCACGGCTGTTTTTGCTACAGTCCGTGTCACTTCCATGTTCACCCCATCACTTCTCTCTGTCTCTCTCCCTCTCTTTCTGTCTCTCTCTCACACTCTCTCTGTCATTCTCTCTCTCTCTCTCTCTCTCTCTCTCTCTCTCTCTCTCTCTCTCTCCTCTTCAGCCCTTGCCCACCCTGTAATAACAAGAAAGTCCCACGGTTGCACTTTCATTCCTCTCTTATGGAGGTTTCTAATAAGCAGCCAGAGCAGATGCTGCCATTTTGGCTCGCACAGGGGGTCGCCAGGAGGGAGACCGCAGTCACAAACCCATCAGAGGTGGAGCAAGGAAGCGTGGGTAGTGCCACTCTCTGGCTCCATCTCGCCAAGCAATAGGCAAGCGCATAATAGTGGTGAGCTGGTGCTGTGGAGGGAGCTGGAGGAAGAGCAGGCCATGCTGAAACCATTTCACCTCCTTTACTATGACCAGAAGACAACAGGATATGGGAGATGTGTCCACCAGCACCTACATCACTTGTGGACTGGAACAACATCTCAGACCCAAACTGTGGAGCAGGTTCTCAACCCAGATAAACAGAACTGGAGAAGTTTGAGAACAGTGACAACAATGTCCATGTGTTCTTCTTTTCCATGTTATGTTTGGGTCACGATGCATAATGTACATGTTACTACCCTTGTCAAGTGCTGAGACAGGTACTGAAAGATGTACTGAAACATATTGAACAGGTATGGAAACACATATTAAGCAGGTGCTGAAACATGCACTGAAACGAACACTGTAACAGGAAAGTATGAGAGGGCAACTAACTGCCAAGAGCTGTGATACTGTGTGGACCAGCCGAAAGTAAGAGAAAAGCTCCACATCACCTCAGAAAGCACCTCCTTCAAACACAACTTCTGCCCACGGCAGAAGCATCGCTCGGCTCAGCAGTTTTTCTCAGTACAGTCAAACCCTGAGTCCTTCTGCTACACTGAGGTTTCTATAATTATTGATTTGCCTTTGTCAAATGTCAGTGTAGAAATACCTTAATAACACCTTAACCTTTTTTAAAAATTTTTGGCTTGGTTTCTGACAAAGCACAGATAGATGATCAGAAGGAGCACCACACGCTAGTGCACCTAGAGCAGCACACGTTAGTACACCTAGAGCACCATACACTAGTGCACCTAGAGCACAAAACACTAGGGCACCTAGAGCAGCACATGTTAGTGCACCTAGAGCACCACACATTAGTGCACCTAGAGCACCATACACTAGTGCACCTAGAGCACAAAACATTAGTGCACCTAGAGCAGCACACGTTAGTGCACCTAGAGCACCATACACTAGCGCACCTAGAGCACAAAACACTAGTGCACCTAGAGCACCACACACTAGTGCACCTAGAGCATGATACACTAGTGCACTTAGAGCACCACACATTAGTGCACCTAGAGCACCATACACTAGTGCACCTAGAGCACTACATGCTACTGCACCTAGAGCACCACATTCTAGTGCACCTAGATCACCATACACTAGTGCTCGAACAAGGAAATAACGGCCAAGTCTGCAGCTGAAATCACACAATAAATATTTTATTGCCCCAAATATTTGATTTGGGCACTGGCATGAGAAGCAAAGCACAGCGTGCAAAACACAATAATTAACCAATGAAGATGAAATAGTAAAGTAGCTGAGTATCAAATAACACCAGCGAAGTGAAAAATTGGTCTAACACTGTAATAAAGGGCAGCAGAAAAAAGGGCCAGGTGAACCCTGAACGCAGGGCAGGCCGGAGGCTTCGCTGACAAAGCTCTCTGTCTCCCTCCTAACACTCAAACATCAGGTGTTCTCCTCTCTAATGAAGAGTCCCTGCTCTTTAGAGCCCGATTTGCTGATTCCTTTTCACGGCTGCGTTTTTCCTGAGGATTCAGCGCTGCAGTTTCTCTCTGATGTGTTGGCGTCAACACTTTCACTCTGTTTACTTCCCTCGCCCTTAAAAGGCACAACATCGTTTCTGTTTCTGTAAAGAGCACATCGCTGATACACTGATCGCCCAGAAAAGGCTTCAAAGAAGGTTCTGAACACTTCAAAACAGAACAAACAGGAGAACAGCTCTCGAACACTGGGAGTGCTTTGTGAATGCTGGCTACATTTAAAACGATGAGCTCACTGTTCCAGACGGCTCATAGGTCTTCAGGCCAGTGAGTAAAGCACTCGTGCTGCGTGCTGCTTTCCCAGAGTCAGAATCGGTGGTTCTGCACAACAGCATCGTGACATCGGCACGGTAACGTGACAACAGCATCGTGACATCGGCACGGTAACGTGACAACAGCATCGTGACATCGGCACGGTAACGTGACAACAGCATCGTGACATTGGCATGGCAGCATGGCGACAGCATTGTGACGTCGGCACGGTAATGTGACAACGGTATCGTGACAAGAGTCCCACAAGGTAAAACACAGCTGCTCGATCACTTCCAAAATCCCTGCATAACCATCACAGCCACATCAGTTATAAACAGACACAGCCATCACAATAATCATAGCAAACTCATCAACCAAAGCAAACCACAACAATCACCCCAGTCACGTCAACCACAACAGTCACGTCAACCACAACAATCAGTCACATCAACCACAACAATCACCCCAGTCACGTCAACCACAATAATCACACCAGTGCCATCAGTCACCTTAGTAACGCAACGTGCTCTGTCACATTAGTCACGTAAGCCATGGCAACCACACCAGCCACGTTAGTCACCCATACTATTCAACAACAAACTGGCAATTGGTTAATGATTTGTTTCAGCAGGTCAATCAAACAACCATGCTGCTTTTGACGCCTGCTACAATGTATGGATGTATTTCCTTTTCTCACTGGTTCTTATGTAAAGGGTCCTGAAGTGATGGAAGGGCACCTTTAAAGGTCGTACCTGTGAGGTTGTTTAGACCAAGCTGACGAAGGCCGAAGTTGCCGTCGCGGCGGTAGTTGAGGAAGATGGCGAGGGCGTAGCGGTCCTCGTAGAGCCGAGTACCACGGATGATGCGCAGGTTCTCCAACGGCAGGTAGTCAAACTGGTTCAGCGCCACCAGCACGTAGCCAGTCACCTCTCGGATGGACTGCAGGAGGCAGAGAACAAGAGACGTGTGTTCGGGGGGGGGGGGTGACTTTTTAGCCAAAGACTATCATGAAGAAGAAGGAAAATCACCATGTCTAAACAAGTCATCCAACAACAAACTCTCGTAATAAACATGACCTTGGTGAATCTGCTACACGCATCCAGGACAGATGGACTGTAAAAAAAAAAAATAAAAAAATAATAATTCCATGTCATTACATGCTGTGTCAACAGGGTAAAGTGTAATGAAGTGTGTCAGTGCAGTGTAGAGTGAACAGGGGTTTGTTTTCCGCCAAGAGCGCCGCCCTGCTGGACAGTGGCACTAGATGACCGGCAGTGGGGGGGCTTTGGTCTCTTCTGTAAGAGTTTGTGACCCACAATTGTACATACAGGAGGAGAAGAGCGACAAATATTAACCTCAAGTCCCCAGCTATGTGTGTGTACCATGTACTTTTATATATATTTTTAAAGGCTTTTATGTGTTTGACTCTAGACTCTGAAAATGTCACTAGAATGTTCCCAACAATGGATGTGTCTAAAATGTTTCATTCACCCTGGAAGATTTGAATAGTTATTTCAGGACACAAACTGATTCTGTGTTTGTGGGTTTTTTTTGTGGTGTGTGTGTGTGTGTGTGTGTGTGTATGAGAGAGAGAGAGAGAGAGTGTGTATAGCTCATGCTACTCCCTGTGGATACAGTTGGCTATGAGATCGGCTGGGCTCCAGTACTGCTGTAAGTGACAGCTGTCAGACAGGCTGACGATCAACTGAGGTGTGGAGCTCCGACCCCCTTTTAGCCACCAGCCTGGTGGCCCCAGCAGGGGTCTCTGGAGCCATTCACCCCAGCTAATGACCTGCCTCTGACTACAGCACCCCTGTGACTGGCCAGCTGGTCATAAACTCTGCATATGTCTACACTATTTCCACAGCACACCTACCCAAGGTTCTTCCGCAAAAAAAAAAAATAATAATAATAATTTCATTATTGTATGTGATTGCTGGAAACGTCTCTAGAAGGTTCACTCTGGTAAATGTTACTCTTACTAGAGTATGTTGGTGTTTGTTGGTGTGGAGAATGGGGAATGTGTGTGCGTTAGGGTTTAAATGCATTGACCAGTTTCTCAGATGCTGTGCCCACATGTATCTCCTCCTGAAAGGAAGCTCTTCACTGAGACTAATTGGATGCTTTACTATAGAAGGGGTGTTCAGTTCCTCTTCTTAATACAGCAGCATGTCCTGTTATTATGGTATTACGGCAGTAATTTAGCCTTAAACTAGGTTTAATCTGGGTTAAGGTCACCCCACACATCGACCACACACATTTACCCCAGACCTGCTAACTACCCCACACATCTATCCCATGTACTTCTACCTGATCCTGACACACATCGACAGTAACCTGCATAATACACACATTTATTAATAAACACATACTCTGAATGACATCGGAGTCAAATGCCTCACACACTTACCCCAGGCCTGCCAAATACCCCACATATCCACCCTAGGCCTGCCACATACCCCAGACATCCACCCCAGACTTGCCAAATACCCCACACATCAACCAGCCCCTGCCAGATACCCCGTAGCCTTTGCCACTGGGAAACTAAACCCATCCCAGTTACCTAGCAACCTCAAAAAACTGCTTCCATCTAAGAAGAGGGTAACAGAAAGAAAACGAACAGGAAGAGACTGAACGGGAAAAAAAAACAACAACAAACAAAGGCATCTTTGTTGTATTCCACCTAATTTAATTAAAGGATTAGTTTGCTAAGATTTCTTTCAGCTTATTTCCACCATCAATTTCTCTCTCTCTCTCTCCAACTAATTTATTTTCAAGCCACTGGATCAATACTTCCCAGGGAAAGAGAGAAGGAGGAGGCCATGCTGGATCTCCCTTCCATGCTGTTTACTCAATAAGAACTTGCAGAAGAGCAAAGGAAAACACCTCGTTGTGTTTACCAGCTTCGTTTACAGATAATGACTTTTGTTTTCGTTTTTTTTTATTTTTATTTTTTAACCTGTCGCTTATCAAAGCGTGACATCGAATCCTGCTGTGTCCGAGTGTGTGCACTACTGCGTGTGACATCGAATCCTGCTGTGTCCGAGTGTGTGCACTACTGCGTGTGCTGGGATTTCTGTTGCAAGCAAACGGCTGTATCTTCTGGGGTTTTGTTGCCTGGTGTATATAAACAACCCATTGCCTTGCTGTAATGTCAATTGATCAAAAGCGCAAAAGACTCCGCCCTCTCTCCCGCTGATGTTCCTTGTAGACTAAGAAAGGGAGAGGGTGGGAAGACGCGCGTACGAATGTCTTCACGTGCCTAAGGAGGGTTACAGGGACAGACGCAAGTAAAAATGAAGTTATGAAGGGGAGAAGACAGGGCAGGGGCCAGAAGAGGAGGAGCTAGAAACAGAGGGACCTGCTCGGGGCCCAACGTGGCTCCGGACGTTTTCGATAACTCATGTGCAGCTTCCCTTTTTTTCCAAAGGGATGGCAGGATGCAAAAACAACCACTGTGATTTAATTAAACCTACGAGTCTCGATCAGCCCTCCAGCTGTGGAAGACCAGGGGTTTGTCCAGGTCTCTGTTATGCTGAACTGACAGCGTATACTGATTTTCAGTGATCCAATTAGAATTAGAAAAGTGGGTTTATAAAATAAACACGGCCATTTAAATCTTGTTTCTTACTACGTTCACAAATAACAAATTGAGAAACAAATGAAATGAAATGATCTAAAATGATCTATTATTTACCATTTTATATTTTGAAAATAATTCAGAACTGAATATTCTGTGTCAAAATGCAAGTTTAAATAAAATACCTGTCACTATGAACCACTGACTGAGAAATAACCTACAATGTCTTGGGTTATTACACTATTACTTTGAAACAGACCAAGAAGAGCAAAAATATTAGTAGTCATCCCCAAAACATCTCTCCCAGGGACAGGAAAACAGTTCCAGGCAAAGTGTTGCTGGTTTCTGGAAGCCATGGATGTGTTGGCTTGGCTCGCTCTCTTTCTCCCTGGCTGGGTTTTGTTGGAGGAAGTGTGCAGAAGGAAGAAAAGCTCCCTTCACTCACGGAGACGACGTGCCCAGGGTGGATATGACCAGGGTGGGTATGACCAGGGTGGGTATGACCAGGGTGGATATGACCAGGGTGGATATGACTAGGGTCCTTCAGACCTGAACCTCGGAGAGCAACGGATGGGAAGAGAGCGGTCACAGGAGAGAGAGAGAGAGAGAGAGAGAGAGAGAGAGAGAGAGAGAGAGAGAGAGGGAGAGAGAGAGAGGGAGAGGGAGAGAGAGAGAGAGAGAGAGAGAGAGAGAGAGAGAGAGAGAGAGAGAGAGAGAGAG
>JAOYMR010000006.1:21499189-21509222 GCA_025802075.1 Tenebrosternarchus preto | reverse complement strand
GTGTGTGTGAGAGAGAGAGAGAGAGAGAGAGAGAGAGAGAGAGAGAGAGAGAGAGAGAGAGAGAGAGAGAGAGAGATCTTTGAAGACAAAGAGGAGCTTTCCATACACATTATGTAGTAAAGGCATTAATCACTTCATTAACAGAAAGGAGATTTTCTCTTCTGCAGAATCCTGCATTTCCATCATGAGGAAGCCTCTCAATGAAGCGTGGATAAAGGTTAAGAACATGACCTGGGATTACAGTGGCTACAAAACATTATTATTGTTTCAGCTTTCGGCTACTGTAGCTCAACAGGGATAATCCAGAAACCTCTTCACTGTCATCAATGGACGACATAAATGCAAAGTATAGGAAAGGCTGAGTGGAATATCACAGCAATGCTGCAGCCTGAAAACTTGTTCTGCACTAAACTCACAGAAAAAAAACAGGCATTGGTCTCTGAGGTGGAACAGATTTTCTGAAGCACAAAAGCTGTTGAAATTTGAACTCGTTTTAGGTGTCAGGAACGGCATTCATTTGGAGTATCATTTGGACTCCAGCGGAATTCTGCCGACTCCATGTCACCATCAGGTGAGTCGGTGTGATCAGAGAACCACCCCCCAAACTACCCTCCCAGTTTCCTTCACACAGACACTCATCTGCTGTTACCCTCCCAACCCCAGGCCTCTCATGGTTTGCATTCGTCAGGGTTGACAAAAGCAAATGAAAAGTGCTGATTCATCACCAGGACAGTAGGACACACGTCTGGGATCCTGCTAGACTAGAGAGCCAGACGTCCCGCACAGCAGTGCTCTGCCCCGCAGGACATGGGTTGGTAGGAGATGAAGGGGTAATGCCCTCTATTCCCCTTAAAACAAAAGTGTGAAAGATAAAGAGAAAGACATATAGACATACGAGGTTAGACAGGACAGGAGAGAGACAGGAGGAAAAAAGAAAGCAAAAGAAAGTGTGTGTATGTGAGAGAGAGAGAGAGAGAGAGAGAGAGAGAGAGAGAGAGAGAGAGCAAAAACATACATTGTAGAGAGGATCTCTCTGTCTCTGGGGGAGAGGCTTATTCACCTTGACCTGATGGGAGAGTGCACTGTTCCCACCTCTAATCTAAAGATAATAGCAAATCCATCCCTCTCAGCCTCCACCAGGAAACGGCCGCCCCAGTCACCGCTCCTCCCTGTCTCCAGAGTTCTGCTTGGCCATTAGAAACAGCATGGCCCAAGCAACCAGGAGCACTTAGACACTTCCCTGCTTTCAAGGCCTGCTCCCCTCCACCCCGAGTTGGATCCCTGCCTTGCGCCAAGAGCACGAGAGAGAAGAACCGCAGAGGTACCGCTGAGTTTTACAACACACTCATTACTCACAGGTACAAGTGGATGCACGATTTTCATCCATTTCAACCCAATTCATAGTCGTGCAGCAATAACACACCAGTGAACCTGTATTACACACCGGAGGTTTCCCAGTCTGGGGACACTAACAGGCCATATGCTAATAGCAAGTGACTCACTCATTTAAATAAAAGTCACAAAACTTCTCAAATAAACAGTTTGCGAGAGTTGAAAGAATGAGAAGAGAAAACAAGTTAGCAAGGAACACCAGCCTGGTGGAGTGTGCAGAACAAGTGTGAAAATGCCCGATCACCGAACATCTCCAGCAATTTACGGCCCTCTGGGGAGGGAATTAACAGTAATATCAACAACCCTGATTATATTCCACAACAATTGTATGGTGTGGGCGCCATGCCCTCTGAAATCCCCCCTCCCTCTCCCACACCACCACCAAGCACGGCCCATATGGCAGGGGATATCGGTGCAAACCTACTAGACATACCGGCAGCCATACGCTCAGGTCAGCGGGTCATTGGCGCCAGCCGGTTTCGGCCGTTTGTCATGATCGCAGAAGATAAGAGCAGTTGGGTTTTATTTCCAGCTGGTCAGTTCAGTGAGCAAACAGTGACGTGCTTAAGGTTGAGTCATTGCTAAGAGCTGCAGGGAGGAGGAGGGAAGACAGGTTAGCACTATTAAGGGTCTCGTTAGTATCGGTAGAAACTATTATTATCACAGTGGCCAGTGGCTGAGCTGGCTGTGAGACCAGGCAGGACGCTGGGGTGCTGGTGTTAGCACCACCCAGAGGCCACAGAGAAAGGTGGAGTGGCTATTTTTCCAGCCCCTAGGATGGATTTATAAGGCAGAGGTTTAACAGTAGAGTTTAACTGAGTGCCTGTAGACAGGTGGTGGGATGTAGGCAAGACAAGTTCACCTGTACAGCCCTGTTCATACACAGTGGTAATTCAAAGTGCTTTAGGAGGATAAACCTGAGCAGGTGAGTGAGAGAAGGCCCACGCTCCTCTCATGACAAAACTTAAAGGAACCTGAGAGGAATAAGGAACCTGAAAGGAACAAGTCCTGGGTTGATCTTAGAGACCTGGGACAAATCTACAAAAAGACAAGAAAAGAGAGCATATGGTCTGGGCTTTTGACTCCTAGAGCTCTCTCCTACTTTACTGCTGGAAAACAGAGACAACTTGCACTTACAGTAATTGGTTATGGCATTTCTGATATTTTTCATTAACTCCTTAGTTTAATAAAACGTGTCAATTAAATTGCTTTTATAGTGTAATAATGTGTCATTATGTGTCAAGAGCAAGAGATGCACTGCAAATAAAAGGACAAAAGACAAACAGTTCAAGAGGTAACGCTGTTCCAGTGTTTTACTGTATCTGATGGAAAAGCTTCTGAGCTTCTCATTCCTGCTCAGTCAGCTTCTGATACCACTTTACTCGAGATCGGTTCTGCTGCAGCCAGTGCAGCCGGTTTCTGACCAGGGTTAAGCGCACGTGTGCACGTGTGCAGTGGCGTGTGATTGGTTCCTGTGCGGTGCGCCTAGGTGCAGGCGCAGAACAGATGAACACACATGCGGCTCACGCACCTGGCTCATGCACGCGGCTCACGTACATACGCACACGGCTCACGCACGCTAGACGCCATGGTATCCACACACCCCTCCCTCACTGCATTCACTGTAACACCCCAAAACATCTAGGACCCCCAGGGTGCCCAGCCCAAAGCCTGACGAGAACAATGGCAGTTCAGGGCTTGGGATGAAACGTGCACGCTCGAGTCTTTAGAGTCAAGCCTTGTTACAACAGATTCCAACTGCAAATTGCCATTTTAATTAGTCACGACGAAGCTGTACCTCTGGAGGACGTTCACAAACACCGCCCTCTTGAAACACTGCACTTGCTCATTACCTCCTCTGTGTTTCAGCGATTATGAAGCGGCGGAGTTGACAACAACCGTATCGGTCTCCTGACCAGTCGATCGCGACCAGCCAAGAGCACTGAGCCTGAGCCAGTCAGCCAGTTCCACCACCGCCGAAGCTCAGAAGCACCAGAGGTCCACAGCGCCCACCCCTGCTCTACCTCTGCAGCAGGCTCAGGGGGGAGAGGCTTGTGGAGGAGGATTAGCTGGTATGATCTGTTTGGCAGGGTAAGCCTGCTCTCTGGGGTTGTGGTGGAGGGGATGGTGCTGGGGGTGGGGGGGTGGAGGTGGTGGGGGCGGAGCTTGAAGTCCTGCAGAGCTCACACTTCATGCAACAGGGAGATTTCATCCTCGCGCACCAGAACCAGCCAGGCAGGAGAGAGCTCCTCCTCAAGAACGTCTGCCTGAGATGTCCAAGAGCGTGCCCAAGCCATCTAGGAGCATGCCCAAGACGTCCAGGATTGTGCCCGGAGAGTCTAGGAACATGAGCGGAGTGTCCAGAAGCGAGCCCGAGACGTCCAGGAGCATAGGCGAGACATTCAGGAGCGTGCCCGAGACGTCCAGGAGCATAGCCGAGACGTTTAGGAGCAGGCCCGAGACGTCCGGGAGCATAGTCGAGACATCCAGGAGCATAGCCGAGACGTCCAGGAGCATAGCCGAGACATCCAGGAGCATAGGCGAGACGTCCAGGAGCATAGGCGAGAAGTCCAGGAGCGTGCCCAGAGCGCCAGGCAGGCCGTGAGGACTCAGGACACCCAGCTACGCCTCCAGCAGCAGCACAAGGACATGGCTGCATGCTGACTCCACGGTTTTTATCATCATCTTCCACAGAGGCCAAAATCCCTTTTTTGGGGTGCTGGTATGGTCATAAATCCATGTCATGTGGTAATTGGAAAAAATAAATAAATAAGGAAATAAAGAGTTTACACACTGCACTGTACACACACAGGCACACATGTACTTTGATCACGGCCTTCATTAAACCTGAGGCAGCCGCGCTACTATAGTCCCCCGGTTTCTTCTGCCCAAGGTCATCAGGTCATCGGGGTGTTGGCAATGAGAGAATGAAAGTAAATGCAGAGGAATTAAATACACGGCAATTTGTTAAGGGACACAGATGTGCTAACAGATTACCAAGACTTTCTCATTTTCCTTCTGCAGCTTTCACTATTCCTTTCTTATGCTCCGAGCTGTTATTTTCTCCTTTCCTCTCCTGGCTCTCCCCTGCTACTTCTTGCTCTGCCTCACTCTCTCTCTCTCTCTCTTTCTCTGAGGGTAGCATCTCTCTCTGTCTGTTCTCTCTGCTCAGGCTTGTCGATGTGTAACTAAAACTTTTCCTGATAAGCTTTTACAGTACATTTCCAGTGCTGGGGTCCCCATCATTAATTACAGTGTGTGTGTCTGTGTGTGTGTGTGTGTGGGGGGTCTTTCACATCATGCAGTGTATCCTTCATGCTGCAAGCCCACGAGCTCACGGTGAACCCCAACACCTCCCGCCTCTGAAGCGTTTCCTCTATGAATCTTAATCTCATCGCAAACAGTCGCCATCAATTTCCTCAGCCGACCCCACCCATTCCACGCCAGCCTCCACCTCCCCCAGCAGCAGCAGGAGAAATGAACCTCTCTAGCTAATTTTTCCTCAGGAACTGCCTGAGCCCACACAGCAGAGAGAGACATTCTTCACATAGAGGAATGGAGAGAGAGAGAGGGATTGGAGCAAGGAAGCAAGGGGTATGAGGGAGGGAGGGAGGGAGGGAGGAGGGGCCAGAGGCGGAGCATCATCTGTCTGGGTAACTCAGGTGAAGGGCACCTGTACACAGAGGCAATACGGAACTGAAGGACACAGGGAGGGAAAAAAAAACGGGTCTGTCTCAAACCTTCTGAACGAAACAAGGTTAGGAGGAACGGCACAAGCTCGGCTCGGGGAAGAAATTGAGCTGGAGTCATAGTGTGTGCACATGCATATCACTGCCGGGCACGAGCCGACAAACGAAAGGTTTCCGGCATGCCCCCCGCCCGTCTCCGAGCTATCTCCACGGCGATGGTGAGGTCTGAAGTAAGCCTGATATGCGTTCTGTTTTCCTCTAATGGCACTGTGTAACGGCCAGCGCTCGAGTCCACAGTGCTGTGCTTAACGCGGTGCGGTCGAGAGCTGTGGCAGTAATCCATCACACCACCGTCGTCATGACAGCGTCTGAGGCTCCACTCACACAGCCTTCATCCATCTTACTCACACTCAGACCACTCCACACAACAGGCCCTGAACCATACCTATTTCCTCTCTCAGCACAACCCATTCCTCTCTCTCTCTCTCTCTCTCTCTCTCTCTCTCTCTCTCTCTCTCTCTCTCTCTCCCTCTCTCTCTCTCTCTCTATCTCTCTCTCTCTCCCCCTCTCTCTCTCTCTCTCTCCCTCAACTTACTCTATTCCTCCTCCCACACTCTGAAAAATGCCCCATTTCTCATGTTCTCTCCATCTCATCATCCACCCCCAACACCACGTTCTTCTCTGTATGGATAATGACAGTTTGTTACTCTGTTTGTCTCCTTCCCTTACTGTAACCAACTGTGTCTAGTCACAGAAACTACAAGAAAAAAAAAACAAAAAAACACAACCACACACCTGCTCCACTCTCACATACTTGTGGAAATACCACATGCATATATTTGGTTAGAATGATTCCAAACAGGACACCTGATCAGAAGATCCAACAACACCCCTCTGTGTGCAGGTCAACTGTCAAGCACCACACAGCAAGGTGCAGGAGTGTGTGGGAGCCCCAGAACAACCAGCGCACAAAACAGCAGTGGTGATCGGTGTGACACTCCCAAATGGTGGAAATATCCAAATATCCACGGGAAAAAGAGAATATCAGGGACAGAAATAGAGAGAATGTGGATATCAACAGCTGTGACCCCTAAAGTGGAGGAATGGTTTTGAAAGATCCTAAAAGATCCCACAAATAGATCTCTGTGTGTGTGTGTGTGTGTGTGTGTGTGTGTGTGTGTGTGTGTGTGTGTGAAATAAAGAGAGGAAGATAAAAACATTAAAACAAAAACAGAACCTTTTACCATAAATGAATCCTAACATATTTTACATTGCAGGTGGGGCCTATGAGATTTTTCCCCCCAAAATAAATGTCTAGATTACAGCAGTTAGAATTCCCCCAGATCAACATGTTACTGTTTGCTTCTCCACGTTCCCACAAGACGCCACAAAGCAGGCTAATATATTCCGTTAGACATCGCGGGACATCTAAAAGCCCGCTCGGCGCTGCTTGATTATGTGTGAGAGACATCACGGCAGATTGGTGGAGGGCAACACAGACGACTTAATGAAAAAGTGATTGCGCTCGTCCCTCGCTTCTCCCGTCGCCGGTGACGCAGCAGCGCAACGATGGTTGCGGACTGAAGTCGGAGGATATTAGGCTAGCGCACGTGCGTGTCTCGGCACGCCGCCGCCGCGGTTATTTCGAGTTCTGCCGCGCACTCGTTCATTTCCCCGGTTCGCGTTTAATTTGTGGAAGCCTGTCTTGTTCCGTGACGCATCGGATCGATTATAATTTGTTTTAATGCCGAACAGAGAACTGTAAATAGCCCGCCACTGACATTTAAAAAGATATACAAACACACAGCCAATGCAATCATGGAAAGATACGCACCGGAATTGGGCCGAGTCAGTAATCTATACTCTTATTAAAGGAGAGAACAAATTCCAATTGTAATATAATGTATAAATTAGGCAGGAGAGTTGGCTACTTGATGAAGAGGTTCAGCTCGCAGTAGGAGGGTATTATACTCAATCCCAGAGGCCATACGCCACCATGCAAGCACAACAAGCCTGCGAATTCAAAACAGCTCAGAGGCAAAACACGCAAATACAGCTGTCAAATACCTGCCACTCAAAAGCACACGTGCACTAATGCTGTACTTACAGGTTGGTACCACTTGCAGAAGAAATATTTGTAGTGAACAAGACACTCCCACAGAGCTGAAAAACCCCAGTGAAACTTGATCATGTGATCAGTGATTGACACATAACCTTGGCTAATGGGCGGGACCTCCCAAGCACAGGGTCCTGCCCAGAGTTTGTGTTTATCTGTATCAGCATGACGTTCACATCTGCACACTGTACACAAACTATGAACCTTCTCTGCTCTGCACTGTAAGACGTTTTTTCTTTTCTTTCTACCAATTTGACTGGCCCTGCCCCTTCCACAGGTGAACGTGGGCGCTGATTGGTTGTTTGGGAGGGTGCTGCTGGAGATGATGTCGGCCTCTCCACAGCCTAGGAGCCAAAGAGCAGCAGGGATTCAGCATCTGGGGTCGGCTGCACGCTCGCTCGCTCGCTCGCTCGCTCTCTCTCTCTCTCTCTCTCTCTCTCTCTCTCTCTCTCTCTCGCTCGCTCTCTCTCTCTCTCTCTTTCTTTGTCTCTTCTTCTCACCTTCTGACAGCTGATGTCAAACACTCGGCTGGTTTGATCCTCCCTTGCGCTCTGAATCTGCACCTGTGCGCTCTGAATAAAGAACAGCTTAACCACAGAACCACACGGCCCTGTGACCTCGAGTGCAGTTTAATTACCATGGCGCTTAAGGTAGGGACCACAAACAAGCGAGATGATGGTGGAGTGTCAGACTGGAGTGGCCAGACGTCCGGCTTTAGTTTGTGTTTCTTTTAGCCAGGACAGATACATAATGTCCCTCCTTTTGGAGCAAACTAGATAAACTAGATCATTCCTTATTCATATTATTTGTCTTTGGCTCACCTCCATGTAAAAAGAAACACCTTGTATTTCATTGGTTAACAGTCACATGTGATATCGTAGCTCACAGAATGCCACCCCACCCTCTAAACACTAGTCAGTTACTCAGAACTCATAAAGCTTGGTCAGCTACACTGTAAAAATGTTCATGCTTTGTGTAGAGTGTGCAGATGTGAACATCACGCTGATACAGATAAACACTTTGCAGAACGCAAAACACACAAACTTCATGTTTTAGAATTCAAATTATTATTTTTTATTCTAATACATAGTTTATGGTTTTCATGTTTTATCAAAGCTCCTGGTACAGTGTTATGTGGTTATGAAAGAGGCCACCCTGGTCGAGGTGGGAAGACTACAATTCCAATTGGAATCCCTAAAGATGATGTAAAATAGGATTACCTGAAACGAACACGCTCCTCTAATATCTAACAGCGCCTCACCTGATCATTTGATTACAAGCTGAGAGCTCGTTTGGAACGTAACTCAATTGTACTGCCAATAACTGAATGCGTTTGGGAATGCTGTCCTGGAAGCTTCCTACACTTTCATATACCTGCTCTGTTTACCTCGGAAATGGGTGAAAAAATACATTTTTTATCTGCTGTTAATGAGCTAATAATGACAGATGTGCATAATCACAATGCTTATGATTAAGATGTGTTGCCAGGAGTGAGGCCGCTGGCTGAAAAGCCACGGCTAGATCTCTCTGCGTTTGGGCAGAGTGGAAGTGAACCCAGGCCTTCCAGGTAATGCCAGAACAATATTCTCCACAGCGATCTGCTAAAATGTCAGTTTTTAAGAGGTCACAATCTTAAATACAGTCAATTTATCATGTGGATCATATTTTGGTCCTTTTACTGTTGGAAGATTTCCTTTGAGATCATAAAGATCCTCCAGCACACTGCACTCAGAAGAAAACTTCAAGTTGGAAAATGAAATGGAGAGGGTTTGGTTAGCACACTGGACATTTTGTTCTCTGTAACAAAGGGCAAACACATACGTCTTCGTTAGACTCCTGTCAGGCTATTCGGGGATATATTAAATGAATGTCTGCTGTGTAATTGTTTGCAGTTAGATTGGGATGATGTTTTTGGGATTGTATCCATAAACATTATTTTTTTCATGTTTGTCCCCCCCCCCCCCCATTCTCTGCAAAGCAATTAGGCTTTATGTGTTTATCCATGGCTACTTCATGGAAAATCATCACGCAGATCCCATGATAACATCTGTACCGATCTTCCACATACAGCCTTTGCTGGCTTACATTCAGCCTGAATTCTCCCTGCTAACTCCAGCGGTCAAGCCGTCTGTTTTACAGCCCAGTGTCTTTGAAGTGTTCCTGAATGGATGCTGCAAAGTGGCTGGAGTTCTCGGGTGATTTTCTCAAGCCACAGGCGCATGGCGGAGTGAACTGTAGTGGGTGGAGCATTTCCTCGGCACAGTTCGGCACCTGTTCCTCCCTCTCCTCTTCCTCACCCCCCTCTCCTCTTCCTCCCCCTGTCTCCTGGTGTGACGGCTGCACCGGTGAAGGCCCTGAGCTGCTAACTGTTTTGTTGAGGGGGAGGTCGGCGTCTTCATTTCAATAAATTACCTGTGTACCAGGTGCCATGGGAAATTAGTCCATTCATTTGTGGTACTGGAACCACCTGCTACATGTTTCCATTACAGGCTCCCTCTCTACTTCTCTCTCTCTCTCTCTCTCTCTCCCCGTTTCTCTACCCCTCTCTCTACCTTTCTCTCCCTCTCCTTGTCTCTCTCTTTCATGCACTTCCCAAGATGCAAGCAGTGTTGAAGAGAAAAAAAAAAAAAAACGTTTTCAAACTCGATCCAGTGTACCACACTTCTCACTGCGATGGTCAGAATGCAGTAGCAGTGTGTGAAGTGCTATGAACTAACCTACTCCCGGGAGGGTCTTGTGAAGAGGCCGAGGAACCCAAGCCCCCGCGGGGGCGGGGGGGGGGGGGGGGGGGGGGGGGGGGGGGGGGGGGGGGGGGGGGGGGGGGGGGGGGGGGGGG
>JAOYMR010000006.1:21479960-21491216 GCA_025802075.1 Tenebrosternarchus preto | reverse complement strand
CTCTCTCTCTCTCTCTCTCTCTCTCTCTCTCTCTCTCTCTCTCTCTCTCTCTCTCTCACACACACACACACACACGCACACACACACACACACACACACATAGACACAGTTTCATCTCTCCCTACCATAGCTGGGGCAGAGTGAGTGAGAAGTGATGCTCCTTGTCCCACCCTCATCCACAGCCACAATCCTGGGCTGCAAAAACCCTTTGATTAGTTGCTTTGTTTGTTTTTGCTTCATGGAACTGGAAGAGCAGAACTCATAACTCAGATCCAGTCAGTGGATGTGTAGATGTATGAATAGATGGATGAATGAATGGATGAATGAATGAATGAACGAATGAATTAATGAGATCTGCTTCAGCCAAAAACTTTGAATGAATGGAAATTCTTGAATTGTGAGTCCAAGTTAGGAGTTATAAGTGCAAGAAAGGTTAAACATGCCAGTACTGCATAAACAGGTGCTATTTATCTGAATCTGAAGTTCAGGTCATTTTTATTTACAGATTCTCTCTCTCTCTCTCAAATACACAACACATTTAACTGACACTAGAGTCATAACATGCTGTGATGTGCACTGCCCAGCCGTGCCTCGTTTACCTGTGATAGCCCATTATAAACTCTTTCAAGTTCACTAGTGTCACATTCTGCTCTGTATAAGCTCCTGCAGCCAGCGAAGGAAAGTCCCCACCAAATCCTGAACGTCCCAGAGACAGAGACATTCTGGGGGTCTGCAAACGCAACAGCCCCAGCGGAGGCGGCCAGCCCAGCCTCTGGCCCGGATGATGTACATGCACACAGAGTGGGTCCTGATCCAGGTACAGGTCCTGCTGCAGCTCTACCACATACTCCTGCTTATCTGATGCTTCATTTAATCATTTTTTATTTTGTTGGACATCACAGAGGCAAGGCGCCCTCTAGTTTTTCTAAATCTGTGTGGATGTGCCTGTGAGTTTGTGAAGGGGTGGGGGTTCATGTGGGGGGCAGAAGGGGAGGGGCACATGCACACACAAGGGGCCGATTGTCTCAGAAGTCCATTTCCCATGGGCAACCATCAGTTATGGGTTATGCAAGCTGTGTTGGTCTCTGTGGTGAGGGTTTTTTTGGCCATGAAGGCTCCATTGTAGGACAGAGAGCTGAGCTCCAATCAGTGGACCTTTCACTGTCTGCTGGAGAACACTCACCAGCCCAGAAACCCTCCCCTACCCCCTGCCCAGCCAATCCCAAGGCCTGCTCCTTAGCAACGCACTTCATACCAGATCACCACCTACCACACGTTTCCTGTACAGGTTGCGTGGTTTTATAGACGTAATGACCTGAACGCCTTTCGAACCACCGCCTGCTGCCGCGGAGACATTTACGGTGACATTTGAGATCCAGCCTGAGTGGCGACGACGACGGGAGCAGCACGAGGAGCCCATGTGGAGGTCACGGACTGGCCAGGCTCCCGGACACGCCCACACTGCCTCCTGACTGAGGGAACCGGGCGATAACATCGGGCAGCTCATCCACACAGCTGCACGTGCTCCCAGAATGGAGCCACGAGTCTGACCCGACCCCCACAGGGAGAAGAGGTGGGAGCTGGAGACGGGCAGGATGGGCACTTGCTGAAACTGCAGATTTGCAATCGGGCTCTGGAAGGTGCATTTGTCAGAAAATATAATGGCTCATCCAGTGTAAATATAATGGCTCATCCAGTGTAAATATAATGGCTCATCCAGTGTAAATGTAATTACTTATCCAGTGTAAATATAATGGCTCATCCAGTGTAAATATAATGACTCATCCAGTGTAAATATAATGGCTCGTCCAGTGGAAATATAATGGCTCATCCAGTGTAAATGTAATTACTTATCCAGTGTAAATATAATGGCTCATCCAGTGTAAATATAATGACTCATCCAGTGTAAATATAATGGCTCGTCCAGTGGAAATATAATGGCTCATCCAGTGTAAATGTAATTACTTATCCAGTGTAAATATAATGGCTCATCCAGTGGAAATATAATGTCTCATCCAGTGGAAATATAATGGCTCGTCCAGTGGAAATATATCCATGCCAAAAGTCTAATATTAAAGGGAGAGACTCTTATGTATCTAAGAGATGTTCCTCCAGGTATCTGCACAGAGATGTTGCTAAGCTCATCTCTGTGAAATTCAGACCGGTTGGCGGCCTGTAGAGAGGCCAGACACCTGCACACAGGCGTCTGGAGGAAGCCATGTGCTTAATAGAGCAACCTATGGCTTCACTCTACCCATGCTGCAGGGGCCTTGGCTAAGCTGAATCTTAATAGAAACCTGCACCGTAGAACAAGATCTTCAACAGGTAAAGGTTTTCAGTGTAGCTCCTACATGCCCACAGGAACACCCGAGGAGAGGAGAAGATGAGAGCTGAGAAGAAATGTAAACAAAAGAACAACCTTGAGTTCTGAACAATTTAGTCAAAGTGGTCACAATAATCAATGTGAGATGAGGATGAGACGTTTAGACACTTGTTTTTTGATGTTTCTACACATTTATGTCTTTGGAGACATTGCTGCTTCTTCAAATTCATCTTCAAAACAAACCAGTGCGCACATTTATTTCAGTGTTAGGTAGTTTATATGCACGAGAGCTTATATGAGTCCCTTGAAAAATTATGAACAACAAAATAAATAACAGCCTCTCCTGTCTGTAGGCAAACAATAAGTGGTCCAGGAAGCATGAATGGAGCCCACCCAGCCTCGGGTCCTCATCCTTGGGGTGCCATTTACTCAACGATGGCGTGTCAGATGAAAGCAGTTGTTTGCTGTGGATCAATGTAATAATTTAAAACGCTCAAGTCTTTGTCAAGTCTGTGTTGGAGAAACTGCCCTAGGCGGGAACATCACTACAAAAACAAAAGCCATCACTGCCTACTCCCATAAGGCCTCACACTGGAGAGAGGCTGGCTGGCCTAGAGCCATTGGCCTGTTGGTGTGGCAACCATGCCGTCCTTGAGAACATTAAAAACATCATCAGAACCCAGGCTTTGTTGACCACTGAACCTGCACGGGAACCGACAGCCCTCTGCAGAGAGAAACGTTCCATGGTTTTCCGTGTTCCGCTCAGGGAAAAGCTGCCCGGTGCGTGTGAGCCATTCGAGCACGTTCCCTGGAAGGCGTCTACCGATTTTACACACAGACGTGAAGCCAGCAGGAGGTGCAGCTCGCAACGTGGAGGCGTCGCTGATCATTCAGAAGCTGCCCGGATCTGCTCCTTTTCTTCAGAAAAAAACCAACAACAACAACACAGGCGCGAAATCTGCAAGCTGTTACTAGTGGGAGAGGACGCTTCTCTGGCTAATGACTTGGCATGCGGGCAGATTGCATCTAACCCTAAAGTCATTGTATTAATATGTTCCTGCAACCTACATCGCAGATCCCGCAGGCCTCAGGGCTCGGTGGCGCTGGAGTGGGGTCCTGAACGCGGCCAGCTCGGGCGGAGCTGGGCGAGAACGGTGCTTTGGGGCGGAAGAGCGGGCAGTAGTAAGCAGACGTTCGGGAGGTGACCTCTCTGTCACAGCGCGAGATTCGGGGCCTGCCACGGCGAGACAGACTGCCAGGTTGGCAGGTTCGGGCCCAAGGCCGCAGTCGCGCCATCTGACGCGGCCGCGTGGGAGGCAGGGGGGCCGGCAGAGCGAGGGCGGCGCCAACCTGGGGGTCGGGGACAGCAGCCATGGCCTCCGCCTCCAGAATCAAGATCCTCGCTACGCCTGAGCACCTCCGACCGCAATGTCCACGGAACCCCCCCCCCCCCCCCCCCCATATATCTCCATTCACACATAGTGCTGAAAGGGAAAAACAGGCCTGAAGTGCGATGGTTCACCTTGGCACTTCAGTGCGTGACGAGAGACCTGCGGTGCCAGGCGAAGGGTCAAAGCAATTCAGCTCCTCCCACCCTATCACTGAGAAACGCAGTGGAGTTGAATAATAAACAATAACCTGAGACTGATCTAGAATCAGCCAATTAGGGTTTTATTTAAACATGTCGTACACTCTTCCATTTGGATTCATATTGATCTGTAACTAAATGAACACACAATTAGAATGGATCTTTTTTTAACCTGAACCTATCTAAGCCATAGTTAAGTCCAATAATCATCTCTGTTGTCATGGAGCACAGAATCTTTTGTGCAGTTCTGTTGTAGGTTCCCTAAATCTGTTGAGCTGTTAAATGGGTCTAAATGGGTCCATTTAAATCAGAGGCTTTTGCCTCAATCTGTACCTTCTCTGAATGTCCTTCACAATAAGTTAACTGACTTTCCTTGCTGAATCCGTGTAGGTGTATAGTCGTCTGTCCTGTCCCCAGATAAATTTGCGAGATCTGTAATGCTTTCAGACTTCATGAAAGCAGTGCAGTGCAGCAGGCCGACCCAACTCCAGGTCTCACCACGCAATCCGCCAAGACTTAGAGCTGTGACACTTACATGAAACCCAGTACAGTTCTTCTCTCTCCTACAGCACACTCTGCTTCGCAACGGCCGTGACGAGACACACAGAGATAAGTCCCTGTCAGGAATTTCAATGCAGGAGTTTCATATTTGGTTGTCTGATAAGTTATGATAAGGGTTTCGAAAGTCCGCTCGGAGCTGTGGGGCTCTTGGACAGAGCGGTGTGTTGGTAAAGCCTTTCCATCAGAGCTGAGAAAAAGTCCCCTTTTTTCCACGAGTCCTTCACTAATCCACCAGCTGCTCTGTGACTGCAAAAGAGAACAGAGAGAAGAACTCCAGCCAAATGTTTCTCATGTGAGTATTTGTAAGTGAAGCTGTGTTACACTGGGGACCTCCTTCAGCAGCTTCAAGTTGTGCTGAGTCACACAGAGCCAGACTGAAGAGGAGAGACTCCTCACAGAGGAAAAGAGACAGACACCTCGCAGAGGAGAGACCGACACCTTGCAGACATGGACTGAAAAGGAGAGACTCCTCACAGATACAGACTGGAGAAGACAGACATCACCATTTCTGCACTTGGTCCCATTACCTGGCAGCTCAGTTCACACTGTTCATTCATTCATTCGTTTGTTTGTTTATTTGTTTTTTATCTTGTAAATTATGACAAACGTGTGCTCCAAGTCTGAGGCAAACAGACAGACAGACTTACAGCTAGGGAAACAAACCCCCCCCCCCAGCGTCTAGAGACAGAGAGAGCAACAGCCGCAAACCAGACAAAAACAGAGGAAACAGAATATTAACAGCAGGGAGATGAAATTTGTGTCATGGTATTTCTGATACCTGCAAAATTACTTTTTTTCCAGCCTAATTGGAATCTGTCACAACTAATACTCTCTATGAGCCATCACCAGTGTCTCCTAACCCCGTCTTACAGTGTATCTGCATGTGGGGGGCTGGACAGAGATGTTATGAAGACGAGTGAACCAGGATAAAGAGATGAAATGCATTTCCGAGTCAATGTAAGCTGGAAGATTTACACACACTCAGACAACTGTCTCCAAACGGCAGTGAGACCAGCTGAGCACCACATGTGAATGGGAATCACTCGTTGTGCCACGATCATCATGGCTGCTAGCTAAGAAAAAAAAAAAAAACAGCTGACTCATGTACAGAGGCGACATGAGGTCTGCTCAAGTGAATTCTGAACCAGACCACCTGGTCCTTCAACCAGGGCAACAACTGCCTCTGTTCTAACGACAGCAGCTTAGACATTCCATTAGAAAGCTTCTCCAAACAACCAAGTGTTTATTAAATGTTTTGGAAGGAGGGGGAGGAGCTTCAGCAGGGGGCAGGGTCATCAGTAAGAAACTGATTAAGCTGTGAAGACAAGATGGAGAAAGAGCAGAAGACCTCCTCAGAAGGCTTTCAGCATGTCTTTTTGAACCGTGCTCTCTATTCATGCCTGTGCACGTTTGAGGCGCACACACAAAGCCAGAATCTCTCCAACACACACAAGTACAGACACCCACACGCAAAAACACACACAGTTAGAGACAGCAGTAGTAGAGAATCAAATAAGAGCCAGAGAAGGAACCAGCCAAACAGGTGAAGGAGAGAAACCTCAGGGGATCTCTCTGGAAGACACTGACGGGTGAATGTCAGGAAATATAAAAATCAACAGAAATATTGGTACTGCAAAGAAAAACCTTCACTTTAGAAATACTATATTAAAGTTACTACGGTATATTTTTGGTTTTATTAATATTATCAACATTCAAGGCACTGTATTAAATGTTTGGTCCCAGGGAAGATATGGAAGTAGTTTAAATTGAGAATTGTGTTTGGTTACTTTTTTAAATTAAAGCCCCACTATCACACACTGTTCTTCCACACCTTATTAATCCAACCACCACAAAGTGTACAGTACACAGTATGCAGTTTACAGTCAGACCAAATACAAGCTTCCGCTTTAACCAACAGTGAGCAGATCCTTTTAGACCTGTTCACCTAAACACAACACTGCAATTTTCACATTTTGTCGTGAAATACTAGGCTCTTCAGATTATGTAAAGAACTTTACTACGAAATGGGAAAGCATATGCAAATAGAGCATGCTGCTAGATACTACTAAAGATACTAGATACTACTAAAGATACTAGATACTACTAAAGACAGAGGGCAAGAAAACCTTTTTCAGCTCTTTTTTTAAAAACTGTGGCAAAATTATTGCAGTTTTCAAGAAATAAAAATAAATGTGAAGCTCTGAACAAGGATTATGCCTTCCCAAATTATGACAGAAAGCAGTTTGCTTTGCTAGCGCAGTAGGCAGTTTTTTTCTTGTAAGCAGAGCAGCGATCTAATCTCTGTGCTCCTCCTCCTCCTCCTCCTGTAACTGTGATCTCAGTAACTCACAATAATGCCTCGACAGAAGCACAGCAACGAATAACTGCGTTTGCTAAAGATACAGCACAACTGGCTAATCATCTCATTCAATATCGCCAAATCCATAACAGTGTTTCACCCATGCAATGGAAGTATCACTGGAGTTAGCTCTCCTTTTACTGCAGTAAAGTTAAATCAAACATTAATTTAAAAACTGATAAAAATACCTTCACAAGAGAAGGAAGTCACTTCAATTTTAGATACAATCACAGGGGGCACAAACAGATAAGAGTAACTCTTTTGTGCGTATTTTACTACCTCGGCACAGTCGGTCTGATTGTGTCAAGCCAGGCGCATACATCTGTGATGATGAGTTGGAGAGACAGTCACAGTGGAGCACCACGCCTCCACCCTCCGCAGCAATGCACCTGATGTAGAACAGGACTATGGAACAGGACCAACTCAGAAGGGAGGAGCAGCTCCCTGACATCTCAACTCCACTACCCAGCGGAGTTGCGGCTGGAACCCGAGAAGAGCTGTAGGAAAGGCGAATGCCAGAAATGCACACCAGCTAATCGGTTTAGGATTAAACGCACTTTAACAATTCATTAATGGAGGCTAAGCTGGGCTTGACAGTCAGCCATGTCATCAGCCATTTGCCTTAAACAGTCAGCGACTTCTGTAATTGTGGCTTAATGGTTTGGTTTGGGTTTTTTTGGGTTTTTTTGTGGGCAGGCTGATCCGTACTGGTAGGACTTCACGGTGAGATGTCATGCCTCAGAAAGAACTGCTGCAGGCTTGAACTTGGGAAGAGGGTGAAGATGAGGAGTGGACTGAAAATTCCGATGGGGCAGACAGACAGTCAGGGTCACGAGAGAGCAGACACAGCAGACAGACAGTCAGGCTTGGTTCAGACACCTTGCCTAGCCTCACAAGTAGGCGTCATCATCCGTTGGTGGTCAGTTCAAAATGACGACGACATGCTGATCGATAGAACATTACCACTGCATTACCATTACCATTGGTATATGCAAAACTATTTTTAAAAAATGTCACCCACCTAGGGCAAAGTTCACTCTCTTCATTATCCATCTGTCGTGCAGTCAATTTCAAAGCAAGCCCCCTACCGTACGCCCGACCTCCTCCACCCCACACATGGAGAAAACACAGGCGAATAGCAAGGCCAATTAACCAGGATAACAATACTGCCGGTATTTCAGTTCTCGGCTCTAGCTAGATGTATTCATTCTTATTTGGCACAAGCCTTCATTTCCCAAAGGCACAAGGTGGCCGTGGTCCGGACTGTTTCAAAGTCATCAGAGGGTGGACATTCCCTGGCCATGGTGCTGGTCCAAAAGGACCCATCCCTGGCCCGGCGGTCCGTGGCTCCGGACAAAGAGTTGTGAAGCGGCGCTGAAAAGCAGCCCGGATCCCGCCGAGCTGAACATCTGGACGCGGCACTCGCACAAACGCCACACGAATGCCAACCGAGTGCAAAGGTAAAGGACGAAGAGCATTAGCACGAACTTTAAAGGGCGTACAGTTAGTACAGTCACTCTCCAGACTGAACGTGAGCTTTAAGTGAGGTGTAAGGGAATGGCATTATTCTACAGTGGTAGGTATGTAGTGTTCCTCTGTAATGAGAAAAGTGGGTTTATGGAAACTTTCCTCTTCTACACAGCGGCCAGGTTGACAGTGGAGATTAAGCAGAAAAATGCCTAAAAAGATTAAATTACATCTTTAATGGATTTAGGTGACTGACACTGGATCAGTGAGGAAAAGCAATTCAACTGGAATAAAATGCTCCCATTGCAAGGTATATTTTGTCAGCAAAGAGATCCAGCTCTGAAGCTGCCTGCATACACTCAGTTCTCTCTCTCTCTGTTTCTCTCTCTGTCTCTCTCTCTCTCCTTCTCTCTCCATCTCCATCTTCCTCTCTTTCCCTCTCTCTCCTCCTCTCTCCAATTCCCTGTCCCTCTCTTTCTCCTCCTCTCTCCATCTCTCATCCTTTGTACCCAGTCTTTCTCCCTCTCTCCCCTCTCTCTCTCCCTCCCGCTCCATCCCTCTCTCTTACCCTCTCTCTCTCCCCCTCTCTTTCACCATCTTCCCCCCCTCTCTCTTTCTCTCTTTCTCTCTTTTTCTCTCTCTTTCTCCATCTCTCTCTCCTGCGATGCTAAGCAGTGACAGTACAGACACTGGAAAGAGTGTCAGAGACAGAACAGTAAATCTTCAGGGAGAAACCAATACTGAGTCTGTCTCTATGATGGCGAGTTTGACAACCTCACACACACACATACACACACACACACACACACACACACACGCAAAATGGGACTTCTGTCCTGTCTGTCAAAGTGTGTATCATAATTGAGATGGTGAGCACTGGACCACAGAATATGCATGTGTGTCAAGAACGGGTGTCTGAGAGCTGCTGACAGAGGCTCTTATTACTCTATTCTGCCAGTGAAAACACACACACACGTGTGAACACACACACATGCACATGTACACCCGTGCGCATACACTCACACACACGCCCACCGCAACAGACACACACACTCTCCCCATATCAAGATGTGTGGCGAGCACATTTCTGTGTAGCCACATGCGGATGAAAGGTTTATGAACATGTGACACATTTCCCCTTACCTTCTCCACCCATAAACCCAATGTGAAGCAGGCCTGACTCAGTCTAGTCCAACACACTGCCTCGGAGACGCAGGCCTGACTCAGTGTAGTCCAACACACTGCCTCGGAGACGCAGGCCTGACTCAGTCTAGTCCAACACACTGCCTCGGAGACCTGCACAGCTGCAGTGTCCAGTGAGGAGGTCACCCCCCCCACCACACACACACACACACACACACACACACACACACACACATGCTGCTGCCACATCTCTTATGTTCCAGATCTGTCCATGCCTCAAGCTCACCCATCCCAGGCCCAGTTTTACACAGACCGGTTGAGAGAGCCAGAGGGACTGGTTATTCAGGCCATGAGAAAGACTTTCACACTGCATTCAAAACAAGATGGAATAAAAAAAGAAGCTGTTGTAGCTGTTTCTACTAAAGGTGGTAAATAAGGAGAGAAGAGATGAGGAGTACAGGTTTTCTTTAAGGATATTGAGCCTACAGACCTTTGGTTCTACAGAATTGAGTATCACTCTGAACCAGGCCGATCCAGCACAATCTGGAGAGCTGCCTGCTCAGAACACACCTGATTCAGCCATGCTGTTGGGTCCCAGGGTTAGCGGGTGTGTTGGGGCCCTTCCCAACTACAGTCACAGTACATGGGTCAGAAAAAGATCAGCTAAGCTGCCCTGAACCCATTTGTATCTCCAGTGAGTGATAAAAGAGGCAACTTATACAAGGTACGAATAGAGAGCCAGATATCATTTGGCAAAGAGACAGGGCTCTTGATGGGCTTGTCTCCTGAAGGCAGTTCACACTTTTAAAGCTTTCTTCCCTGCTTATCTGGCATGCGTTCTGGAAGTGTTTTTTTGATTTTTTTTTTTTGGAATGTATATTCTGTATTTTTAGGCTGGAAAGAACCAGCAGACATATTATCCGTTTCATCTGTATTTTGTCTCCCAAGCCCAAACGTTGGTATTAGCCCAAACTGGGACCTGTGGGCGGAGTTGTGTGCATGCTCCACCCCCTCCAGCTCCCCCACCACCTGCCCTCCAGCTTCGGTCGGCGAAGAGGACGGCCTTTTGATGCAGACCCACCGCCACCGATCGATTCTCCTTCCGAACGAATGAAATGTGACGGGTTTTTCGTTTTCTCTCCGACTCCATGAGGCACTGAAATAAAAATAAGCTCCATCCCTGGTGGGGGGAGGGAGGGGGAGTGGGGACCCACCAAACACCCACACTCTCACTCTCCATTCGCAGGTGGAGATCTACACAGGCAGGGGGGCACCAGGAGTGGGCGGAGTTCACATATGCGCACACACACAAGTGCGGGAGCACCAGTACATACCCACGTATGCTCACACACCTTTAACAGTCCTTTGGGGGCTGGGTCTTCCTGTTGAACAAACAACTTCCAACAAAAATTTACTATGTGACCTTGAAATGTCTCGCTCGGAAAGTCTCACTTGGTAGAAGATGGAAAAAAGAGAAAGAAAATAAAAGATTTAGCAAGACTGGAGTCTATAAAATGACCCTGTGTGGAATTTGCCTTGGGAAGTATCAACTGGAATCAGAAAGCAGATTTTTGGCATCTCAGAACCTCACAGTCCAAATGGATTCTGAACCAAACTCCATACATTCAGATCTCAGAACCTCACAGTCCAAATGGATTCTGAACCAAACTCCACACATTCAGATCTCAGAACCTCACAGTCCAAATGGATTCTGAACCAAACTCTATACATTCAGATCTCAGAACCTCACAGTCCAAATGGATTCTGAACCAAACTCCACACATTCAGATATCAGAACCTCACAGTCCAAATGGA
>JAOYMR010000006.1:21438675-21443675 GCA_025802075.1 Tenebrosternarchus preto | reverse complement strand
GTTGGTCTCTGACCCTCTAAAGCTGGGCAGTCCTTGACTCGGGTCAGGACTTAATGCCAAGTTGAGCCAAGAAAAAATGATTCTGGCTACAGCTAAAGTTCGGAACAGTAGCTGAGCATCAGCAAGCATAAGAGAGTTGTCAGGAAGTCTGTGGCATTAATCCCAGCGGCTCCGTGGCGGCTGACGTACTGAACCTAGGCAGCGATGCGTGGTGGGGTGTGTGGCCTCAGAAGATGGTACACTCAGAAGAAAAGCTGCTAGAGAGGCCATGCAGATGCAAACACACGTGAGCCACAGCTGAGAGAACGTCGCATCGTGTAAGAACTCAGGCACGTCAGCACATTTTTCTGCCGTTCGTTTGGATTCGGCTCAGTTCTGCTGGGAAGCAGAAATCCTCGTGCCCCAAGCTCAGGAAGGACAGAGGGCTGAGCGAGGACCTCACAACCACCCGGCATGTGAAGCAGCACACACAAGTGATGCCCACAAAATCCAGCAAACCAAAGAAATACGTGTTTACAAAACCATTGAGCAGTGGTGGAGGACCTGTTTGAGCCTCTCTTTGATAATGGTGGGTGATGGGGTATAAAGACAATGGCCATTGACATTTGAATGATACACAATGCATACAATACTGTGTTCTACTGGGTTCTGTCCCGTCTTCCAGATGATCTGCAGTATATTTTAATGGTGTGATATCACAGATTGCTTATACAGGATTCTAGAATCAGTCCTAAAGGATTCAGACCATTTTAGATAGATTCCAATGTTCACTGTTGCAAAGGTAAACACTAAGGTGCACGTTTTGTCTCCCTCTTTGTCTCACTCTGGTCTTAAAAGTGCTCTGTCAAACCTTCAGTGTTTTCAGTGTTGTTCAGGACCTCCTGTCCTGTGACATCACAATCATGTGATTTCTCCTTTACAGAGCCTCAACGCATCCATGTGGCTTTAGTCATGCAACTAAGCTTACTTCAGCACCATGGGCAAAATATATAAGCTTAGTGCTTAAACATCCTAAGCTACGATATTTGCCTTGAGAATTACAGGAAACTCGTAGGTTGCCATAGAAACGGTACAGGCCCATCTGCGTGTGTCCTCCCTCCACCCCTATTCCAGCACGACCCCTTTTAAATTCCCCTGGATGGTAATTATAGCAGAGCCTCTAAATTATGAGGTCCTTTGCAAGGAAGCACAAATAATCAGAAGGTCCTGTTTACCCCAAAACACACACATGCACACACATGCACACACACACACACACACACACACACACACACACACACACACACACACTCATCAGTGAGTCTTTTGAAATTCCACTCATCTAAAGCACAGACTCTTCTTCCAGAATGTCTCTAAATGACAAAAGACCAGTTTCTCATTATTCCTCTCCTCCAGTATACACCAGACCACAGTCTTCTGGATATTGGCTTACTGATCGGGATACTGAGGCCTTTATATGAAGCACAGCCCAGGGGAAATTAACAGTCTGGTCATGTCTGAGGATATATTAACAAAGATCTAGCCAAACGCTACGTCCACTGAAACCAACACTAGCGGTTTAATCTAGAGTCAAGTGCAGGACACACACAAAAAAAATATTTAAAAAAGCAACTGCATTCTTGCACTGTATGGACTTTGAAGTGAAATTCATCATCTGGAATCCAAAACAGTATTAATTTGCCATTTGAAGGGAGGACTTGAGGACCTTGTGAAGTATGTTCTTTCCCTGCAAAGGCCATTGTACCAAGCAAGCATCTACCTGCTGTTTTGGTTCTACATTTCAGTCACAAAGGCAAAACCAAGAAGCGCAATTAAGAACTACTCAGTGGAACCGTTGATCCCAGCAACAGCTCCAAGAGCTGCTCTGTCACAAGAGAAGAAGGCAAGCGATCAGGAGACGATTTGAGAGATGAGGGGAGAAACTGTACATCTGACACGCTTCATATAATGTCTCCTCGGCCGGGAGGGACTCAACAAGCTACTCAGAGGTCGCACTGTCCCCACCTCTGCTTCGCACCAGACCAAAGAACGCGTCCAATCCCGCCGTCGCCTCGGGAACGCCGGAAGCGTGCGGAAAGGACAACCCTGTACGTGCGACTCCCAGCCGCACTCACTCCCACCGGCTGTTCCACCGAACAACAGCCGAAGGTCGAGGAGGGGAATGAGATGTGGGAGAAGACGGCCGACCTGTTCATAAAGCGCTTCATAAACTGCATCTCTCTCCCTCTCTCTCTACCTCCACGCTCCCAGTTCCAATATCAGTACATATGGATGAGGGAGGCATCACTCGATTTCCTGGTAATATACTGCTGAGGTTGAGAGGCATGACTGACTGGCCAGTTTCGAGCGAAACGGTCCCCCACGGCTAAACGTCCCCCCTCCCCGGCACCGAAGAGGAGGACACCCCGCAAAGCAGGGTCGAAGGTCACGAGGACGATGCTCTCCAGTAGAGTGTGAAGGCTCCTGTGCTCCTGCGTGCACCTGGCCGGCCTATAAAATACAATAAAATAAGGCACAGCACACAAGCTCACAATAAAAACTGAAGCGTAGGAGGGACACCAGCCCCAGCCGCAAACCCCCGGCACAAAACTCCCAGCGTTGAATGTTCGATGTGCTGAAGTGCAAAGCAACATAAAACACATAAAAAAACATGGACATCTCTCTCTGAATTATTTATTTATAGCCATTGTTATAACTACGATGTTTGGGTTATTAAAACAGCTTATTAAAATACAGTCAACACATCTATCTTGCCTACACAGGCTGCAGAGAGATCAATCCATCCACACCCCATAAACTCAACCCACTTCACCTACCCACCATCCAATACGGATTTTTGCAGATAAGAATCTCATAGCTTTTAATTATATATTTCCGCCGATATTGACCTATACTTCACCACCCTTGGATCTCACTTCATTAAGACCCAGTGGAGTTTGAAATTGGTCAATATATTTAACGAATGACCTCCACAGAAGAGCTTCTCACTACCTCAGCAACTTCCCCTGGGCCGAACTCCGACTGGTGGCCAACGAACCCGCCGACGTCACTCCTCCCACACGTGCCCCGTTTCCTCATCTCTGATATGTTTTGTCACCACGTAACACGCTGTTGGATCTGGCCGTCTGGCGTTCTGTACATCCTTCTTGGGAGCCCTCTCACACTTCAGGCTTTGCAGACAACGACGTTCGACCATCCGACCATCCGTAGGTTTCACCAGCTGCTGTTTTCATGACAACAGAGCCCGGTCCATATCTCCACGGCGACAACGGTGAAAAGATGATCTGAGACGGAAATGAGTAATAACTAGAAGGCGGTGCTGAGGATTTAGGGATGTGAGGAGATCAGAACATTTCACGTTTTCTGCTGTGGATTTCAGCTCAGAAGTGGCACCAGCCCTGTCTCTCCAGCTTTCTGCAGAAGATTCTGTTTTGATTATGGCAGATGGAGCACAAAAGGAACAACATTCATTCAATAGAGACTGCAGTCCCATTCTGTGAAATGATTAGAAATGATCTCCCCTAGCAGATAGCAGGAGAGAATGAGAAAGTAGAGTGGGAGACAGTGAGAGAGAGAGAGACAAAGAGAGAGAGAGAGAAAGAGAGACAAAAATGGAGAGACACTTGCAGCTCATCTCCGGAAACGCGCCGTGTGTGTTCAGGCGTGTATGTGGTGAAGGACCCGAGAGACCCAACTGCGTTCGGGGTCCGTGTTCTCTCGTTCTCCAGCACGGCCGTCTCCTCCCCACCAACACAGCACACGACCCCCACCATGTCATCCCATGGCAGCAGCCAGCTACCCGGTCCTCTCTCCAGCCCACTTCAGCGAACAGGACCGCAAACAGGGAAGGATTTCACTGGAAGCCAAAATGCAACTCTTTTGTTCAAACAAACACCCATGATGGTTGTAGACCACTGAATAATATGTTGATATTTTGATTCATTTTGATATGTATGTAACAGAACTAAGATATTTCAGTCACAGTCCTCGAGATCTAGGTCTTCAAGACTTCTGTGGGTACTTTAACCAGCAGCTGGGTCTAATGACTAAATGTCCAGTGTTCCAATTAACTGTTTCAAAATCCAGGACCAGATTCTGGATTTGAGATCTGGAGTTTCATTTCTCTGGATCAGACCACTGAGCTGTGATTCATTTGTTTCCACTGAAACATCCTCATTGGCTGAATCCCTGTCTGCTGGAGCCAGGCTCAGCGAATCAGCACGGGACCCATTCAAAACAGAGCAGGGCCTTTCACCAGCTAACAGTCAAACTCTCAGCTAGAACGACTTACAGTAACACATCCTGCACTCAACTGGAGTAACTTACAGTAACACATCCAGCACAGTAACATCCAGTAACAGTAACACAATACTCAACTCTTTCAACTGACTTTCAGTAACGTGCTGGATTCACATTAGTGTAAGTCTAGTCTGTCTGCACATGCAAAGACAGGAATGCAAGGAACTGTAATACGACTGTGTTAGATGGGAGAATTAATGTATGTGTGTGTGTGTGTGTGTGTGTGTGTGTGTGTGTGTGCGTGTAGATTATATCAATAGCTAGACATGAGATAGCTAGTCTGGTGGTGGGTGTAATTGTTTGTCCTCTTTCTGCTTATCTAGACTTATCTCTCTGCATTGATTGCATTGAAATGTGGACTAACAGCACACACATATGCACACACACACACACACACACACACACACACACACACACACACACACGCACGCATATGCCCACACTTATACAGCTCCAGTCCTGTTAATGACTAAAGCTGGCAGGTACTGCAGGCAGCTGATCATTCGTCCTGGAACAGCCCCTAGCACTGGAGCGATCTGCCTCTCCACCACCACACTGCCCTAAGCCCCTCAGGACAACGCAGAGCAGGTGAGCCACATATAGTGTCTTAGAGAAAGAGTCTCTGCTCTCGGGGGGGGGGGGGGGGGGGGGGGGGGGGGGGGGGGGGGGGGGGGGGGGGGGGGGGGGGGGGGGGGGGGGGG
>JAOYMR010000006.1:21380894-21394502 GCA_025802075.1 Tenebrosternarchus preto | reverse complement strand
GAGTTATCAGAAACACACACACAGTCACAGCAGAGTTATCAGAAACACACACACAGTCACAGCAGAGTTATCAGAAACACACACACACAGTCACAGCAGAGTTATCAGAAACACACACACAGTCACAGCAGAGTTATCAGAAACACACACACAGTCACAGCAGAGTTATCAGAAAACTACAAAGTAATTACAAAAGTAAAATATTAAAAATAACCATCAATAGACAAAAAGCACATGTTTTTTCTCATTTGGTGGAGAACATAGAAAGTGTTATTTTACAACAACCAGCAGATTAACACCAGCAAGCATTAAAATGTAGACTGGATGACTGAAAATGAAGCTATGGAACATTATCAGGGGATCATAAATCAAACTATGTTGTTTTCCCAGAAGCACATAAATACAGTGGCAATGAAAAAGTAACAGATTAAAGAACCTTTTTTTCACCGTGTTCTTCTCCAAGAATGAGTCTAACAGTATCCTGTTAATGATGGAAGTGATTAATTGTGAATTAAGGAAAAATCCAAAAATCATGTTATAGTACTATTTTCCCTAAACCAATTTGAATATACTTACATTTGAAGATAGTGAAGTAATTCAGGACACATGGCAAAATAAAGATGCTTATACTTCATATGTCTTTGAGGAAAAATATTATCGTGTTGGGTGTGGCATACATGAAAGATTCTGTGTTTGGAAACAAAGCATCTTGGTTTTTCTGACAGTTCGAACTGGCGGTGAAGTAAAATAGCCTCTGCAGGGAAACTCACAGACTGTGTAGCGTGCAGGAGGTTAGGGTTAGGTGTTCTGAACAACAGCCTACTGAGTTTCCAGAAGTCATATTCCTGCATCTTCCTTGGATGAATCACTGCTGGTGAATCTGGGAGAGAATGATGGTAAGACTTTAAGACTTTATAAATCCTATTTTCACAGAGGACTTTTTTTAAAAATTATTTTCACAGAGGACAACTGAGACATTCATGTTTTAAACGGTCACACTTCCTCAGAAAAGATCTGCACAATTTATCTTGCAACAGGATTCTAGTTTAGACCCTCCCAAGTGTTGGGTGTTGCAAAACAACTGGTAAACAGGAGGCGTGACTCACCTAATCCAGTCTGCGCTGGCTGACAGATTCTCATGACTCAGGTGTTCCACCAGTTCCTTCTCTCCTTGCTAACTGCACAGTGGCTTTGAGATCCGTCATGTAATAGCAGTAGTAGAGTTTATTTGGGATGAATAAATCTGTAGGAATTTCTGTTGAAGAAGTAAACAACTAAACAAACAAACAAGCAAATAAAATAAATAAAACCTGCATATGCATTTTAATTAAACAAAAAATGAACTGTGACAAGACTGAATTGTACCATACATGCGTGTGTGTGCATGTGTTTGTGTGCACACGTGTGTGTGTGTGTGTGTGTGTGTGTGTGTATATGTGTCTGTGTGCTTATTGGTAGAGTTTTACTTCACACACACTGGTCTCCATGCCTGTTACAATACCTATGACACATATCCTATGGTACCCAAAGGGTTCTGAACACATATCCTATGGTACCCAAAGGGTTCTGAACACATATCCTATGGTACCCAAAGGGTTCTGAACACATTCTCTCTTAAGGCCAAGATATGGCATGGACATGAAGCTAGGATATCATATTACAATCACAAGAAGTGCAAATGCTAACTGCCGTCAGTTTGTAATTTGGATAAAGTTCTACACAGATTTCATGCTTCATTCACATGTCAGTAATCCTGATGAACAAAGCAGCAGATATAATTAACTGCTTCACTGAACATTTTTGGTAATCCATTGTTTAACATATGTCATTTTTTTTTAAGGCAGCCAACATCTACGAACACACAATTTTTAGATTAGATGAAGATCTTGGCCAGAGGAAATGCCTTTATATTTGTTGTTTACATACACACGTGTAAAGTACAACAAAACATTGTATTCACATCTCCTGCTTCTTGGTGATCTGGGGTCAGAGGGCCTCACTCAAGGGCTTAACAGTGGCTGCCTATCAGTGCAGGGATTCAAACTGCAACCTTCCGACTGAGAGCCCAAAGTCATAGCCAAATGAACTCATAAAAACAGACAATGATAAAAAGAATTGTTTGTTTGTTTACAATTAAGATTTGTGTCTGATCCAAACCTCCCTTTTTCTAAATGGAAAATCTGATTCTAGCTTTCTGATTCTGGTCTTGTCAGGCTGTGCATTAGGAAAGGAACGTGTAAAATAATCTTTTGTTAGGCGGTTTAAACTTTTACATTCACTTTTCTGAAGGACACTTTTGTTGGCCTACTTTCTTTGTTAACTTGAAAGGAATCCAGCAGTAATCTGACAAAAACAGAGTCCCATCTGAAGCTTCAACAGCTCCATTAAATAAGGTTTTATGAAATCTCATGCAGACGAAAAAATTTGTTTCAGTGAATTCTGCTATTTGGCTGCTATTTTAGACATTTGACAATTGGAAAACAGCCTGTACCAGTCAGTGGACGCTATCAGTGTATGCATTTGCACTGAGATTGCATGAAAAGGCAGCAGTGTGTGAGCAGTGAGGCACGCAGTGGAGAGGCAGCAGTGTGTGAGCAGTGAGGCACGCAGTGGAGAGGCAGCAGTGAGCAGTGTCCGAGGTGGGCAGTGGAGAAGCACCAGAGTTTGTGCAGCGTTCGAGGTGTGCAGTGGAGAGGCAGCAGAGTTTGCGCAGTGTCCGAGATGTGCAGTGGAGAGGCAGCAGAGTTTTCGCAGTGTCCGAGGTGTGCAGTGGAGAGGCAGCAGTGTCCGAGGTGTGCAGTGGAAATAGGCACAATGATGATGCGATGGCCGCCTCTTCCCTTTTTTTCCATACTGTTCTGGAAAGTCACAGTGGTGGTGTGGGAGGATATGTGGGTTATGATAATTGTGGGAGATATATGTCATGACGTTTTACCTCTCTGTAGGCTGCCGGTTGGTTATTTAGTGAGACACATTACACATATATTTTAATATATTTGGAATTTTTTCATCAAATTTCTTTCAGAAGTCTTAAGTTATAAATATCTAAATATCTTTCTTCCTATCTTACTCACATAGGTTTTATGTGAACACACATTGCTGCATGTTGTCGTTCTTCATGTAACCCATAAATGGCAAATGATCAACCTATCTATCTATCTGATTGTTTTGGCATGTCATTTGTCACAGATAGTGCCCTCTGCTGGAGATATCAGGTGTCCATATTTAAGTGGGAATATTTAAGACTGAGATCGATCTACTTTTTTTATTATTTGAGAGAGAAAAAAGCTCCAACTGTTAATATATTTTCTTGTGCAGTGACTCCAAAAACTGAAGTCTGATGGTGTCAAAGTTTCTCCTGAGGAGATTTGAAGTGTGATGGGCCAGACAGAAGAGTGTTTCATTTACCAGGAAACAGGCACTGAGTCACAACCAAGTAGTGGTTTTGAATATTACATAAAAGGTCCTCCGTCTTGTGAAATTCCTTGCCAACATCACATTTCTTTTCCAATGCAGGAATATGGGAATGAGCTTCAGTGTGAAGCAAAACACCTTAAATAAGACATTTCCCATTTCATAGATTGTCTTAAACACCTACTTATTCACATCCTGTCAGAGATAAATATTTATATTTGTTATTTTGTCAGATTTAAATGGAACTTTCTATAGAATCAGGTTTGAATGGACCATTTTGTATTTACTCATATTTTAATGGAACATTCTATTGTTTCTTTCAGAAAGTCTTCGGTACTTGTGTCTGCCTCTGTGATTTAAGACATTTATTTTTGAGTTTACATAAGTGCTAATCATTATACTGTTTGGACCTCCATTTGAGCACGCAATTTACCAACAGACCGGTGTTTAGTTAGAGAGGGACAACACCTTGTTTACATTGTAACCGGGGCGGTTGGTGCATGACATTTCTCATGCAGCATGCGCACAGCTCTCTCAGGGCACCACGGAGGAAAGCTTGGCTGATTTTTTTTTTTTTTTTGTGCAAGCTCGCATTTTCTCCAAGGCTCGAGCATGTGACGAGCGGAGCGGAGCGGAGTATAGCGGCACCAGAGCGTGGCCCCCTGCTCTGAGGCCAGCCGGCCCCTGCTCTGAGGCAAGCCGGCTCCTGCCCTGATCACACCTCTCCTCTGCGGTTATGTTCTACTGACCTTTACGGGCTGATGCAGTCTGGTGTCTCCTCAGGATGTGAGAGGAGGAAGAGTGGAAACAAGACATACAGGCTGACGCTAGCAAACACTGCACATGATCAGTGACAGTTCACCAGTGAAGCTGGGCTCCTGTTGGTGTATGCCAATAGGGGACAGATACTTTCTGATGCACCCTTGAAGGTGCACACAATTCCCTCTGCAGCTGCAGTATGGATGAAGCCCCAACCATGGCCGAACGGTTGTCTCACGCGCTAGGAGCTGTTGTCGTTTTCACTCGTTTCCTGTTTTCACTTCAGTTATTCACAGCTGTGCAGCCATTTTTGTAAAAGCCACTCTTTCACTGTTTTCCTTCAGTTCTCATTCCTTCCTCCCACACCTCTCTCCAGCTTCAATCCCCTCTGTCTGTCTGTCTGTCTGTCTCTCTCTCTCTCTCTCTCTCTGCCTGTCTCTCTGCCTGTCTCTCTCTCTCTCCCTCACCCCACACAGCAGACGACTGCCTCTCCACACATCTTCTTTCACTCTTTCAGCGCACAGGTGTCACCTACTGAACCCACCAGCCTTTTGTTCTTTTAACTTCGAACACTCTTGTGAAATGCTTTTCTTTTTTAGTTGGTCTTTTCTAAGCACATACTAGTCTCTCCCAACTGTCGCCTCTTGCCTCTGACAGGAGGAGATCGTCGATGACCTCCTGCTTTAAGGGGAGTGAGGCTGGGAGTTTCCCTCCTGGCAGTGGCTCTGTCAGCTTGGTGATCCATAGGAAGAAGAGTGGAAGCCCCCCTCTGCCTCTCCTTCCTTCAGAGCGCGGCCCTATAGCTCTGTGTCGACCGCAAACTAGTCAGAACTCAGAGGTCTCTGCAACAGTCTGTTTCTCTCTCTCTCTCTCTCTCTCTCTCTCTCTCTCTCTCTCTCTTTCGTGCTCAGCACAGGAAGTTGCTCTTTCCTTCAGAAACCCAAGATCGATGTGTAGCATCCCCCTGAGTGCGGGTGACAGGCCCAGGGCTGAGCGAATCAGGCTTTCTGACTGTGAAATATATTGAAAAAAAAAAAGCTCTTTCACACTTTATTTCCAAAAATAATACACACATGTCTGCGTGCATTTAGTTCAATTAGAGTTTCTTTAACAATTCCTCTTGCTGGCTAGCATAAGCAGCCCTGGGCAGTGTGTTGACAGCACTGCCCCACCCACCTCCACTGGGTAGGATTACAGTGGCAGTGGAACGCTCTGCTCTCCTGAGGCTTCCTGAATGGGGGTGCTGACTCCACTACCGGGACAGCAAACCGCTCCGACCAGTGGAGCTGGATCGGCATGACGCATCCCGCTTCTCTCCCGCGGTCATGTACCTCCTCTCCCCGGCCTCCTCCAGCCTGGATCCCGGACATGGAGACCGTCGCTAAGGTGGCTCTTCTGCTCTTTGCAATGTCTCTGGCGGCGTGGACCATTACTGCTGGAATGACTCTCTTGTGCGGGCGCGTTTTTCGGCAGCGGGTTGCGTTTTTCGGCAGTGGGTTGGCGTTTTTTGGCGGTGGGGCGAGGTAACCGAGGCAAGACGTTTGACTTTTATAGGGTGTGTTCTGCAGAGCTGGGAACGGTTCAAAAGGCCAACCACCATGCTGCTGGGCAGGAAAAACAGGAATAAGTCTCATTTGTGGTTGCACAATAGTCCTCAGGTGCAAAATAAGCACATAGGACTTAACAACAGTGCAACGATCACCCAAGAGTGATTTCCAATGCAAGCCTCACAAAGTCTGGTGTGGTGGGTGGGTTCAGAGTTGTTTCCATGGATGCGTACAGAGCCAGTTTGTTAGATGGGCTGGGAGCTGGTGCAGTGACTTACACTAAAGAGTCATAGAACACTGGAGTTTCATGGCTCCAGCAGAAATGATCGCTGGCAGATGATCAAGACCTTCATGGGAATCAGGTGCAAGTGCAGAGAAAATCTGAAACTGCAGTGCACCCCCCCCGGCCTGATTTGAAGACAGGGCTTTTAGTAGCTTGTTAATAAACACACAGATATGCTCCAGAACTCAAAAGTGTGTGTGTGTGTGAGTGTGTGTGAAATACTTGTCTTTGTGGGGTTTTTCTCTCACACACCAATAAAAACACTTTTTAAAAAATTGTCTGGCTGCTTTATTTTAAACGACATGTCACACTAGTCCAAACTAATGACACATTTACCACAGAGGGAGAGCAAGAAGCAGTGGCTGCCTATCAGAGCTGGGTTATAGGTCAAACCACATTTGGCTCCTGTAGCCATGGTGTAGCTGCCTGCCATCTCTCTCTTTCTCTCTCTCTCTCTCTCTCTCTCTCTCTCTCTTTTCTATAACACTCCATATTTTCTCTATTCACCCTTCCATTTGCTTTCTGAGTTTCATAAGACTTTTTTTTATGATCCAGTTTCATAATCCATTAAAAAAGTAGAAAATTAACTCATTTCAGGATCCAAAACTCTCCTTGACCATTTACATGTCTAACATGATGCTTCAAAGCTAAGCATTCAGAAACTAAACTAATTTTTTTATCTAATTTTACCAATTGTTCTGTCTTATGTATACCTAATGTATACATATGACTTATGTGGACCTCTTAATAATACTGTCTGCCTGTTATTTTCAAACAGAAGGGAGATTTATTTATAAACAATAAAAAAATAACCAGTAGCCTCATAATTTTCTTCTGTCTCTTTCCAGTGCACAGATTTTTATTTATTTTATGTTTTGTAGTTATGGAAAATAAAGTCTAAAGCATAAGTTGAGCCATGGACACAATCCTATGAGTGCATGACTGTGTGCGCTTGTCTTATCATTTGTTAGGCCTCCTAAAATCAAAACAACACAAAGACACAGTTAAGGAGAGGAACTTCAGCGGTCAGGATGTGAGTCGTATGGAAGCCCGATCTGCCCAGCCAACTCTTCTACCAGGAGAAGAAAGGATTAAGCAAGAAGACAAAGAAGCACTAGAAGGTGTAGAGCTGAGTGAAGCGGAGACACAAGTGCTGCAGAAGTCAAATCTTATCTCAACCATCAGAGCCCCCCTCGACTTCAGAGACAATGCTCGCATCACACAGAGCTGCAGGCTCCACTGGAGGCTTGGGGAGGGGAGCTGCTTGAACTGCAGACCCAGCGTTTCAGACTGAATGTCCTCTGATTGGTGCACTACTGTGGGTTGTGGGTGGTGGTGGTGGTGGGGGGGGGGATGCCAAGTCTCACAAACAAGGCACAGAGACCACAGTCAAAGAGGTACCCACCAGCTGCCATTTGCAGCTTCACCCTTGTCTGGAGAGAAATAGAAAAAATGCAAGCAGACACAAAGGTCACCACAGTGCAGTGCCACCGCAGCGGTGTGTGCTCGGAGCCCCTGCCCACGGTCACAGAGATCTGCTGCCCGCCTGCCTGGTGCCCCGAGATGCCAGGTACCAAGATGCCAAGCACATATACAAGTGTGGCAGCCATATCAGCATTGATAAGGTTAAAGCACGCTTTCCTTTATTCTTGATAACATGGCCTGGTTTTGATAAATGATGCAAAAAAAAAAACCCCAACCCATAAATAAATAAATAAATCGATCAGCCAATCAGAGCTTTCACAGTAAGAATGACAGAAAAAGAAAACTGAAAGATATCATTCCCTATTGGCTACAAGTTGTGTAATATAGTGAGGGCCGCTCATAATCTCAGTTAATATAGTGAGGGCCGCTCATAATCTCAGTTAATATAGTGAAGACCACTCATAATCTCAGTTAATATAGTGAGGGCCGCTCATAATCTCAGTTAATATAGTGAGGACCACTCATAATCTCAGCTAATATAGTGAGGGCCACTCATAATCTCAGTTAATATAGTGAGGGCTGCTCATAATCTCAGTTAATATAGTGAGGGCCGCTCATAATCTCAGTTAATATAGTGAGGGCCGCTCATAATCTTTCTTTTGAATGGTGAATGGTGGCAACCATGTCAGTATTTTACAAAATCTAAACAGAAATGAGAAAAAGTCTCCACTGTAATATTATGTTTGTCTGTGCGTATATCAAGCCTGTTATGGACACAGTATTCTGAAGCTTCTAGTACCCAAGCAAACTAGTCAATCACTTCAACACTGGTACGAGAGTTGTAGCCCTTTCCTGATTTTCTATAGTTCCTGTTATTACCTTTTCTCTCCCACTGGGACATTTAAATCTATGTAAACAGATCACAGCAGCAGCAGCAGTTCTTTGCTCATCTGTGCTTATGTGAACCATAGCAAGAGTACAGAAAGCACATCATGACACTGAATTATGAAGTGAACATGGTCAGCATGCTCAGTGCAGTCGCATTAGAATAAAGAATGACAGTGTGGCTTGTCAGTGTAATTATGACTGCCTTAGAGGAAAACGACTATTAAATGCCTTGAACTGAGACACACACACACAGACACACACACATCCACTCTCTCTCTCTCACACACACACTCACCCACGCATACAATAGTAACTGATGATTATCATGCTGAAACATGTCTACTGTGCAAATGAGAGGAAGCAGGCGAGGCCAGACAGACACCACAGAGCACAGAAAGTGTAAAGGTATTTTAATGCAGAAAATCCATGCTTTCAAGCCAACACCTTACAGCACAATTTCCTTCTGAGGGTCAATGATCCTATGGAATAACATTTCTGTAAACCCATAACTTTTAGGGTTTCTCTATAAAAAAATCCCTTTCTAAGAATTCATTAAGATGCCATATTTTCATAGGCATCTTGGCACCACAGTACCTGAGAAGAGCCAAACGTTTAAACACACAGAAAAAAAGATAAACCCAGTTCAACATCTGTACCAAAATATACTGTATTTCATTCATACATATAGTCACTATATATAAAAATACACTGCAATTCTCATTTGACTGTTTGTAAGGCCCACAGTAAATAAGCATGTTAAAAAACACTTTCCTTTCACACACACACACACAAAATATTTACACTAAAGTTCAAATATCAACCCCCAAACATATGAATGTAAAACAACAACCTAGAATCTGAGTGCCACTGGTTGAACTTCAAGTAAAAGCTCCAGTGATTCCCGAGTACGGAGGCTCTGGAGCAGCTCTCTCCTGGATCAGAGCGCTCTCACGGCTGTAAACATAGTCTTTATCGCAAAGCTTCTGCCATCGACTGCTTTTTAGCCATTTTTCTTTCTTTTTTTTTGTTATTTTATATTAGTTTTTTTTTGTTTTATTTTGTATGATATGTGAGGAGCAGTCAGACTTGCACAGCATGCTTTTCAACTCAGCATTCAAAACTCATTTTACACATATCTACAGCATACCATACACTGAGAACAGCTACGATATATAGAGGCACAGGACAGAGTAAGGAACACTAAAACACAATGCCATCGAAATTCATACACTAACTTTCCAGTGGTCCCAGTGTGACAAATTTGGAATTTGGAATACTTGGTTCTGGTTTTAAAAAAAGGCACACAAAACTTCTTAAACTGGACATTGGAATAAGTATCTATATATATATTAGTATATATTAATATATTATATATTAATATATATATATATATATTAGTACAAGAAGGAACTGATCTTGGCTTTGATCACCCCTTGCTTTTAGCTCTTAGAGGAGATTTTCACAGTCTCAGTTTGTACCTCTAAAAGAGAACGAGACATTGTTCTGTTTCAGAGTGCACGATGTCAACACTGAGCACTGCCCTGACGTGCGCCTCAACGCCGAGCTTTTCACGCAGCGAGGAACCAGGAAACAGTTATGCTACATGATGCCACCCCCCCCCTCCCCTCCACCCCTCAGAGCAGGAGGACAGCGAGCCCAGTCCAACCAAAAAGATGGAGTCCACACTACTGTAACGAGAGCTTCTTAGGCAGACTGGAGCTAAGAAACACTGACCTCCACTTACAGATACCAAACAGCAATATTTAAACAATCTGTATATATAATTTCCATGTACATATTAGAATACAATTAGACATGCCACGACAGATAAGGGAATTATGAAATTACTAAATCAAATCAATTACTGAAAAAGAGTAAAAATTAGATATACATGGATTAAGGAGGTCAAGTCAAGAACTTAAATTTGCATAACAAAAAACAAACAAACAAAATAAAAATCAAACAAAACACAAGATTACTGAGGATACTGTGGGAAAGCAGACTAACACATAGTGCTTGAGAGTTTCACACTACCACCATGACCAGTGCTTCACAATCAAAGTGCAAAGCCATAAGATAGAGATGACATTACACACTGCATCCACACACACGTGACAGATGGACAGCGAGAAGCCAGTGCAGTTCGGCTTTCACGAGGTGCTTAAGAAGAGTTTACAAGACAATGATTCACACTGTGTACAGGGAGACACAGTGACACCGCCTGCAACCTGGGAGAGAGGAGGAGAGAGAGAGAGATAGAGAGAGAGAGAGAGAGAGGGGGAGAGAGAGAGAGAGAGAGAGAGGGGGAGAGAGAGAGAGAGAGGGAGAGAGGGAGAGAGAGAGGGACTGAGAGAGATGGAGAGAGGGTGAGATAAAGGAGAGAAAGAGGGTGAGAGATAGAGGAACTGAGAGAAACAGCCCTACATCAAACTATGTTTTGATCATCTTCCAGTCCATGGTCACTGAATGGCTTTTAAAGTGGTATCACGGCTAAGTTTGGTAGTACAAGCATCTCAGTGAACCTACCCATGCTCACAGTTCAAAAGAAAAAGAAAAAAGAAAAAGAAAATGAACAATAATAATAATAATAATAATAACAACAACAATAATAATAATATACCTAGATCCACAGACCTTAAGGCTAAGGTTTAATTCAACTGTATGTGCTGTTTATCCTTCTACAGCAAGGGAATGTAATAGCGATCGGATGTCATGGTTCGAGGAGTCCAGAGAAACACAGACACTTACAAAAGAAACTAAATCACATCATTCAAAATATCAGCAAGGCACTGAGAAAGCACAGCAGTGAAAAAAGCTATAAGGTGTACCACGGAAATCTGTCCGTACTTCCCTGACAGTGCCCTGGGTGCAAGTGGCCTTTGATCCTCACCTGGCTGTGCCTGTTCAAGTCTCTTATAGTCCATGTGACAGGAACAAATCTGCTCAAAGACTCAGTGAAGATGAACATTACAAAAATAAAACAAAACAAGAACCTTCATAATTTTCCAGGGGCTATAGCTGCTCTCTTTTGGATGGTGCAGGAGATTAAAATGATTTTTAAAAAGTGTAAAAAAAAGAGTGAATGTGTGTCTATATGGAGAAACAAATGAACACAAATCACTTTATCAGATCATATCACATATTCAGACCCTCAATCAAACAAGAAACCTTCAAAAAGTTCCAGAAGTAAAAGATGAGCCACGAGACCCAAACCCTTCATATATTTTGCTAAATGCTGCCTTGTTCAGGGTGTGCTGGAGACACCCAACCCCCACTCACTCATTGAGTCACGGACTGCAGCGATGTGCGTGTGTGTGTGGGTGGGAGTTGTCCGAGCACTCTTAGCGAAAGGTGTGCACACCGCGGACGATGTGTGAAGAGAACTCATAGCGGTCCTTGCTACAGTGACCGCAGATGTTACACTCGAGCGGGTCCCTGTAGCCATGGCAACCCATGTGAATGGTGTACATGACATGGTCCAGGAAAAGCACACGACAGTGCTCGCACTGGAAGGCGCGCAGCTCCTGGCCCTCGCGGCCGAACACGCGCACGCCGTCCCTGCCTGCGGCCCGGCTCGTCTCGGCCGCTCGGGCCTCCTCCGGCCGCGCCGGGCCCGGGCTGATCCGAGGCGCCGGTCGGGGGGTGGCGGCAGCGTTGGCCGGCCTGTCACGGGGGCTGCTCCGAGCCGAGTCGGCCGACTCCTGCCCGCTGTTGCTGGGGGAACCTTCCCGACCCACCGCAGGGTTCTTGGGTCGGACTAGTGAGATCGCGCCGTTGGTGGGGGTCGAGAACTCCGCCGCCATCGGGGGGCCAGGCAGAGCGTCGCGGCTACTGGGCCTGTCCAGCCGTGGTCCGATGGGGTAGACAGGATGAAAGAGGGGGTTCACCATGGGGACCACCTCCGCCATGGCCAGGGCTGGATGATGGACGACCGGCCGTAGGCTGTCAGAACCCAGATAGGAAATGGCATTGCTGATGGCCTGGTCCATCATGTGAGCTTGCATCAGCTCCGCTTCCTTGTCATACTTCAGGCCCACATCAAAGTTCAGGTCGGGATAGGAGTAACGCATTAACTTCTCCCCTTCAGAGCACAAAGAGAACAGAAAATAGTAGAACGCAAAATACATGCACATATGTCGTAGTGAAGAGGTCTTTCATCAAGTGTCATATATTAACAGGTTCCACCTTCTACAAATTCAGCAGCACTTTGCTTGCACAGCTGATGAAGGAAACCTTGTGTACTTCGACATTTGTAAATATCGCTATTGTCCAACAGTACACTGCAGTTATCCATCCAAAATATCATCGCAGAACTGTTAGAACTGAAAGCTGGAAGTATTTTGGAAAATGACTTCAAACTGAGGATCACCAAACTAGGGTGTTGTGGAGAAACATTCTGAAAGTTTTGATCGACTTTGAATGTTTTTAGCTTTTATTTTCTTTTTTTTGTGCAAATATGTTTTTCTGGTTTGAATAAATGGTGGAAAGCCCCATGTGAAGAGCAGGGCGAGAGAATTTAACCCCTGTGTAATGTGGATGTGGTGAGGTGCTGCACATCACTTGATTAAAGCAATGGCACAATTACAGGTGTGAAAAAACCGCAGGGCAGAAAAAAAAAAAAAAAAAACATCTCCTGACTTTAAAGAATCAGACTTTGTCTCTCTTTCACTTTCCTGCAACATTTGGATTTAGCTAACAGTAACCAAACTTAAAATAACCTCATGAAACGATCCCTTAGTTTATTTTTTTGTATTAAAATAGGGATGTTTTATTATTATGATTCATAATTTGAAATTACTAAAAAAAAAAAAAGAATTAGTCTTTGAAATGGTATGGTGTCATGCACACATTTGCCATTTTAATTCAAACTAAAAATTGTCTGCAGCTAGTTGGAAGTGCAATTTCACACCTGTTGGAGCTCTTTGCATATTTCTTTTTGACATTACATACACTCTCCCTCAAGAGGAAACATGGTATTTGTGGCTATATTTAGCAATCAGATCTCCTCTGAGGCGTCAACAAGCAGCATTTTGAGTAAAGGCTGCAGCATTTCCATCCACGAGGCCGCGACTCACAGGCTCTGACTCTCTGACTCTGACTTCACCGCAGTGTGAATGTGTAAGATCGGGATTAGAGTGAGAGGTCTGTGGAGGGTTGGGGTGTGTGAATGGGTGGTATGTGTGTGTGTGTGAGTGTGTGTGTGTGTGTGGGGGGGGGGGGGGGTGGTTTTGGTTGGGTGTGTAGTGTTGGTTGTGTTTGGGTGTTGTTGTTGTGGGGTGTTTTTTTGTTTTG
>JAOYMR010000006.1:21360352-21375970 GCA_025802075.1 Tenebrosternarchus preto | reverse complement strand
GTCCTATTGATAATAAGTCTGTAAAATCAAGCACGTAGCTAGACAATCTCCAAAGGTGAATAGGGATAGTAGAATGTAAAGCAAGTGAGTGAGCGACAGAGTGTTTCCTTTAGTGGTTCACAGGCCTTGAAGGCAACACGAACAGTCTGTCCTAAGTGGCCTAACCACAGAGCTCATGAGTGTGTCTGTAAAAGTCCCCCTGCAAACTCCAGAGTGGACTGAGAGTTTGATAGAATGTGAACAGCTTTTTAGACACGTGTTCCTGCTCTACACAACTAAAGCATTCACACGTCTAAATGAAATCATGCAGCCTCACACAGACGTTTGTGAGTTACACCTTTCTCAGTACTGTGGCTATGACATGTGACTCTTACTCGCGCTCTCTCTCACACACTCATTCGCTCTCACACTCCTCTCACACACTCATTCGCTCTCACACTCCTTCTCTCATACACTCATTCGCTCTCACACTCATTCGCTCTCACACTCATTCTCACACACTCCATCTCTCTTTCATGTGTGGTTTCTCTCTAAGTCTCTCTCTGTCTTCCCTTGTTTTTCTTTTGAAATGAAAATGACACCATAACCAGTTCATACCAAACATCTACGCTCATATACACATCTACCGACTACAGTTACTCATTCCAGATCTTCTGCAAAACCATTATCATTAAAGACCATCGCAGGACTTCACGCTAATGACCATGCTGGGTAATGACGGAGGATGGGTGGATGGAGGCTGGGTGGATGATGACTGACCTGAGTGTGTACGCAGGTGGCCTGTGAGGGCGTCACGCCGCCGACAGGCGTAGCTGCAGAACGGACACTTGAAGGGCTTTTCGCCCGTGTGTAGCTTGATGTGTCTCAGCAGGTTACCCTTCTGGGTGAAGGAGACCCCGCACTGGTTGCACTGGAACGGACGGTCACCTGCAGGACACGAGAGCCAGCGTGAGGGTGGAACGGAGCACCCTGACCCGCCCGTGTGCTGCCTGACGATAGCGCCGGACCGATACACGCTCACCACTGTAGATGGGAAGCCATGTTACTTTTTTATGACCACCATCAAAAGAGACTTCAGCAATCTGTTGTTCATCCTTATATAAATAGACACATTTATATAGAGACATATATAGATAGATGAGCTGTGGGTTGAGAAGTTGTAAGGCCATGATAGCTCCACCCTTGTTCATATCCAGCTAGTGTTTTTGCAGAGCCTGTCTTACCACATGGATGCAGAACGCAGATGCAGAAGCCCCTGTGAAAGTAAAGGTCATTTGCTGCCCCAGGACAACGTTCTGAACATCCGCCGAAGGCTGTGAACTCTGAAAGCATCTTTTTAGCAAGACGTTCTAACTACAGCTGGGTTTTTTTTTTTTCCTATCCTTGCCAAGGTCATTAGCTTTGGATCAACTCTGCCATGTACAAAACTCCAGAAGCCTCTCTCTCGCTTATGGAACGGACAATCGCACCCGGAATATTTTAAGTGTTTGCTTGCAAATATGCCCATGACGAGTCATGAGTGGAGATGCCACGGGTGGTGGCCATGTCAGCGGTGGGTGGAGACGCTACGGATCTGCAGAGCTGAAATCTGAGCCTGGAGCTCTGACGAAACGTGCAGCTCCGGCGGCGTCAGACGTGGCCCCTGGAACAGGTTGTGGAGGATTCCTGGGATACTGAGAAGATTTCCAAGCCTGTGCTATTGTTCTCAAACTGCTCCCCACACCCTCTTAAACGTACTTCAGTGGAGGGAGAGGGCACAGGGCCTCGAGCTCCAGCAAGGAGGATGTATTATGGCCTGTGAGCTCTGTTGAGGTTTACTAAAAACACTCATCCCAGGACGCAAAGTCAATCTTTTGTAGTAAAAGTGAGGATGTTTGTGTAGTAGCGTTTCCCTCTTGTCCACAGAGATAAAACGTGGAAATATTATTCAGTGTTGTAAGCAAGCCAAGTAAGGACTTTGATTTATGTAAATAAAGCTTCTGGCATGATTGTTTGTGTATAGTTTGAACTTCATTTGATTTTCAATTAGATTTTCATTTGAAACAAATGTTTTTGATCAGTTCATACAATCTCATCGCTGAAATATACAGAGAACTCAATAGGGATCATCAGAAAGTTTTAATCTTAATGTCAGTGTTAGTAGGAAAAGCTGACGTTTTTTTTTTTTTTTCCCTTCCCTGTAGAAGCTGGATTTGTAGATCTCTGGATTTCTGTTAGTCTTCTCTTAGCATAATGCACATTTACCGTTGGGCAATCGCATTCCTGCATCAGCTGGCCCTTCTGTCCCTGGTCCGACGTCCTGTAGGTTGTTTGGGCTGTCAATCATGGGCTCCTCCAATACTGATCCCTCTTCACCACTGTGAGCTGTTTCATCAGGGCCTATGGCTCTCCTCTCTGTCTCCTCTTCAGTGCCCTCCTCTTGTTTGATTGTGTGTACTATAGTAAAAATGATAGAAAAGGCCATAACTTTGTAGAGTATTACACAGAGGAGAACGAAATGTAATGTTGGTGGAACACACACACACACACACACACACACACACACACACACAAAGCTAAAAGGAGCTAATTGTGGGCAAGATTCTATCACTAAAATAGTGTATGATCAAGAGCACAGAAAGATTTCCCTTCATACATACACACAAAGCAGAGACACATGCATATATATATATATGTGTGTGTGTGTGTGTGTGTCTGTGTGTGTGTGTGTGTATGTGTGTGTGTGCGCACACACACACACACATACACAGTGGGCAGTCAGAAACCAATTCCAACCCACTGTGAACTCATTTGTTACTAAGACAGCAGGATGATGAAAAAAAAAACTTTCCTGTGTAACAAGACAAGCTTCTGGATTGAATTGAAGAGGAACAAAGTCGGGGTAGGTGTGGTCTGTGGGCCCAGAGGCCAGGCTGCAGGCTGCTGGGATTTCTACTTGACTGACGGTGAGAGACAGAGAGCTGAACACTGAACGCAGCACAGTCCTTGTGTCTGGTCTGAACACTCTCCTCCAGGAGGCCATCCACCCCCCCAACCCACCCCTCGCACGCACTACAGATACTAACTCAGAGGGCCAAAAATAGATACGTAACAGGCAAAGACAGACAAAGCGACACGCAAAAGCGTAAGCACCCAGCCCGCGAGTTTTCCATCTCGATCACACACACACACACACACACACACACACACACACACACAAACACACACACATACATATAGAAAAAACACCTCTCCGCGTTCCTCCACAATGCATCAGGTGGAAAAACGTTCTGGCTACTCACCCCACCATCTGACCCAACCAGTTCTGTAATATTAGCACGGCTTTAATCTGTGAGCAGGAGCAGGGGACTGAGTCTTGAGTCACCTCCGACTCTCTCTCACGGAGGTGAGTTCCCTCAGGCTCTCATGCCAGAAAAAAGACTCAGCGTGCCTGAAACCGCTCATGGCCTTAACCGGGAAAGCTCTTCTACTTCTCCACCAAGCTTAAACGTTTTCCTAAGACGTGGACAAGCACCATTCCTACAAAAAACAGGCTGGGTCTCCCATCAGCTCTGCACCCTCACGTCAGCTCTGTAACTGAGTATTTCTTAAAAAAATCTTCCCTTTCAATCAACAGCTATCCAAGGCCAGTAAATATTTGAAAACATAAAAACACATTGTTTGTGCTGACAGAAATATAAAGCTATAAATATCTGAGCACGCCTTCCCCTTCAGTCATGCAGGCCAACTTTCAGTAGTGTAGGCCATCCTTCAGAACTGCATGTCATAATTCATTAGTGTATGTGATCCTTCAGAACTGTATGTTATAATTCAGTAGTGTATGTGATCCTTCAGAACTGTATGTCATAATTCAGTAGTGTATGTGATCCTTCAGAACTGCATGTTATAATTCAGTAGTGTATGTGATCCTTCACAACTGTATGTCATAATTCAGTAGTGTATGAAGTTCTATGCATGGAGCCTGAATATGCAAGACCTTTCAGCATCATATTTTATATTTGATTTTCCCTGCTGGTGCTTCCAAAGACGTACTTCAGGACCACTTTATTGCTCAACATTAGTGCTGCTTTTGAAAGAAAGACCTAGGGTTAATAAACAGGCAGTATTCCTCATTCTATCTTTTAGCATGTCTCACAATGTGTGTACCTTTCCCACAAAACACAGCAAAAAAAAAATTTAAATATATAAATACAACATTTTTTATGTTTCTGATGAGTAAGAGCTTCAAATTTGATTGACTCTGAACTCAAACTTCGCAATTCAACCACAACTGGCACAGCAGAGGCACAAAGCAAAATGCGAGACTCATTTGGACACCACATGGCACTTACTTGACCCCACCAGATGTTATAAGAGAGTGCTTTCCAAACCAGCAGATATATACTGTCCCCATTATCTATACATCTGCCTGATTTCTGCCAGTAGCTTCCAAAAAGGAGACTCCTCCATCTCCATGCACAGAAGGCAAGAAGCATCTCAGCTGGCTGCTGCTTGAAGTGAGCTTGAAATGGTTGCCGGGACAACAAGCTACAGAATCCTTTCACCTCCGTGTCCTTCGCTGATCAAAGCATCAGAGAGCGGACAGGTGGGGTGAGTGAGGCTCTGTGCCGCATCTGTAGCAGCCTGAGGCTAGCAGACACCCAGGAGCAGGTGTGCAGGTCTCTCCACCCTGTGAACTGAAGCTTTAAGCGTCATAATGCTACAGCTTCAGAGGTCTGAGGTCAGAGGTTGGATGGGTTCAGAAAGGTTTTAAACCAAAGGACACTGTGATCATGAAGCACTATCTATATTGGCTTTTCTTACTTCTCCACTAAGGCCTAGAACATGGATGTCCAATCCTGGAGGTCAGGAGTCCAGCAGAGTTTGGTGATTGGTGATTGCTCTGCTCAGACACACCTACTAAAGCTGGAGATTGACTGATGAATTGAATCACGTTTATTATTAGTTAATGTAGCACTGTGGTGTCAAATGGTCTGAGAGGGCCAGAGTCCAATGTGGCTGGGAAACTGACCTGCTCAAATGCACCTTTATTAAACTCATAAGAGTGTCTGAGCAGGAGCGAATCACCAAACTCTGCTTGACTCCTTCTCTCAGGACTGGACCCTGACACCCCTGGTCTAGAAACTCTAGTTCTAAACCTTTAGTGAGCCTTAAACGCCAGACAGCAAGCCTAGCTAGTTCCACAACTCATTCAAACATCTTATGCATGCAAACTGCCAAGGAGAACTGTGACACTGCAACTCGAAGCAACTTCTCGTTATCTCTTCTCTCACCATTGCTCAGACTTTTGAGTGAGCACTAGTGTTTCTTTGAGAAGCGGCTCTGGCTGGGATTCCTGCCTCAAAGCTTCAGAGACCTTCCCTTTTCTCATCACACCAACTCACGATGAGAGGACCAAAACAGAGCCCACAGCACCTCTTTTTTTGCTCTGGTTTGAGGAAAGGAAATGGCTCTTACATTGCCTGGTCCCATCAGATCGAAGATAAGATGTCTGTCTAAGCGTATTTTTTTCTTTTTTTTTTTTTAAACTCAGCATGATAAAGGTTCTTCCTCTGATCGCTGCGCACTGATGCTCAGTCAGTTCTCCTTTTCATGTTACTGTCGCAATCGTAGGCATCGGAACAGATATAAGCAGCCTTGACGAAAAATTCCAAGTTAACCGAAGAAATATTTTACGCTGCAGGTAACTAAGGTGGCCAAATAAAACACGCCCGTGTGCCGAGGGCTCTCATCTGAGCACTGTGCTGGGGAGTGCTGAGGTAACTATGGAAGCGTGTGGGAGGGAACTCACCGCCGGGAGATCTGGGACTTTGGGAATGTTGCCCGTTGGGTGCGCTGGGCGACAGGTCCTCCAACATTCTCGAGTTCTCTTTCCTAGGAGAGCAGTCGCCGTTACCTAGGAGACAGAAACAAGTGAACTAGTGCAGTGAGTGCATTGCCCTGCCTAAAGCAGTGTTTAGGTTTTTGTGCTCTGTCTGTATCTCTCTTATACACACATACATACATACATACATACATAAGTACAATCACATACAAACAAACAAACACACACACACACACACACACACACACACACACACACACACATACACACAGAGTTAAAAGGAAATAACTAAGAGGAAGCTCCCCTCCCTGAAACAGTATGAACTGCTAAATCAGAATAATTTGATCTCCAACCGTGTAGAAATAAAGCCAGTTTTCTCCAGTCTCCAGGGACAGAGGCCAAAGACCCACTCCATGCCTCAGGCATGCCATGTAGCCTGTGCACCACATCTCCATTTACTCCTCTTAGAGGGAGCAAGAACCTCCTCTTGATTTCAGGCAGAACATAAACTTCAGCCCTTGCATCACCACCCTTCTTCGTTTCCGCAGGGTCAGAGACCCTGACGGACGTCATCGTCTGCATGGAGAGGTTGTTAAGCTTTCAGCCCAGTCCCTGACGTCCATCTAGGATTTCCTCAACTGTCCATGCTTAGCACATGCAGGCCGTGAGCCACTGTAGAGCAACCCCACCCCACCCTCTCCTCCACCACATCACTCACCCAGGAGGGGAGGCGGGCGTGTTTTGAGTGCTTTTCCTCTTTTCTCTCCTGTCTTTTCGCACGTGCCCGTTCGGATTAAAGTGTGTGTCACACACACACAGCACCATGCAGCACGAGTCGTCCTTACAAACAAACCCCCAGGGCCTCATCCTTTCGGACACACACTGCTGCCTTTCCAGCTCAGCGCAACGCTTCGGAAAAGCACCCACAAGGACGTGCAGCCACACTGCAGAGACCCATAATGCTCCATTGAGGATGGCTGAGGAATGGAAAGTACCTGAAAGTTAGACTTAAGCTTCTTATTGTGATGGAGGCCTGTACAGCTGGTCAGGCTCCATTTTAAACAGGTTGGAGCAGCTGAATTAGGATGCTGTGGGCTACACCATTTCTGTGATGGCATTTTTTGATTGCATTGGTTGAACTCCACTCACTACGTAGTGCAGTGTTTGTGTTTTGGCCTGCACAATAAGGCACTAATAGAAATTAAATGTGTTTAAATGGATTTTTATTTTATCATGTGGCAGTTTCCCTTATAACTTTCACATGTAACGTGAAGTGGAACCTGGGAAGGTTTAGTATACTGAGTGGCCATGGTTAGACAGGAGCGTGGGACGTAAGACAGAAGTGTAGGAGGTAAGACAGGAGAGCAGGAACTGAGACTGGGAAGAAGGAGGGGAGAAAGCAGGTGTGGACAGTGAGACAGAACAGAGGGAGGTAAGACAGGAGCGTGGGAGGACAGACAGGTGAGAGGAGTACGTGGGACAAGAGAGCGGGTGTTGAGACAGAAAAAAGAGAGATGAGAGAGGAAAGGGGGAGGTGAGACAGGAGAAAGGCGAGACATGAGAGAGAAAGAAGAGACAAGAGACAAGGTGAGATAGGAGTCCACAGTGTGAGAGATAGTAGAGAGGGAGGTGAGACAAGAAGCCACAATGTGAGAGGTGAGACAGGAGCATGTGATTTTTAGACACTACAGCTCAGTGAGACTGTAACGCATGAGGTGAAACTGAAGGTGAGAAAGAATGTTACATTACAGCACTTGGTATATGCCCTGGTACAGTTCAGACACCTTCTTAGTCTGCCTATGTGAGTGAGTGAGTGAGAGAGAGAGAGAGAGAGAGACAGACAGAGAGAGAGAGAGAGAGAGAGAGAGAGAGAGAGAGTAAGAGAGCATGCTACTGCAGAAAGAGACACAGTCAATGACACAATCCCAGCGTCCATCTCTGGTTACTGCGCCGGGGTTGAAGTAAATCTCCGGTGACTGGCGGTTCCCTGGCAACCAGCGAACAAGCAGCCGCTTGGATTTGAGTGGCGACAGAATGGAGGTGTTCCATAACAGCGTGACGTGCTGGATACCACCTCTCACCACCGGCCAGCTCACTCAGACAGGACTGGAGAAGACCCCAAATCCCTCATCAACACCAGGCGAGGCACAGCTCTCGATACATGACTTCAGACCAGAGATAAGGGCTGCAAATCAAGAAGCCAAACTCACCTGATATCCATCAAACATTATTCGTCTTATCGCACTAAAGCTCTATGACACACTCTGTCCTCTGGTAGCGTGTGGTTTTCGCTCTCTTACTACTGTTCCATTTCGTTTGTTTTTTTTTTTTTCTTACTCTACAAATCAGCACCTCGACATTCTCACATAGGCATTAAACACACACACGCATGCTTACACACACACACACACACACACACACACACACACACACTTGCTGATTCCCTGCAGGCATGACTGAGGCTAGCTCTGTTATGGAGCCACAATCACATGGGCGATATTTAAGAGGCTTGTGGCTGTCCCCGTGCTGATGTAAGCGGAGAGCTCGTGGGAGAGCCCACTGGAGACTACCGGACTGACTGCACTGCTGCTGCATATCGGGATGGCGCTGAGTCATAAGCACATCGCTTACTGACTCAACTTAGAGCAAAGAGTAGAAAACAAAACAGAACTACAGAACGGATTGTTCCACACGTTTTCACACTGGACAAACAAGGAGGGCTAGATGTTATGTGATGTTATCAAATGAGGATAATCAGTGTTGGTCGTGGCAATGCTAGAGGATCCACTCTCCCTGCTGAGCGGGTGATTGGTCGTGGCATGCTAGAGGATCCACTCTCCCTGCGGAGCTGGTGATTGGTCGCGACATGCTAGAGGATCCATTCTCTCTGCGGAACTGGTGATTGGTCGTGGTATGCTAGAGGATCCATTCTCCCTGCGGAGCTGGTGATTGGTCGTGGCATGTTTCTGCCATGCAGGTTCTGAGCTGGGATCTGGTTTTTCCTGTCAAGTCCTGCACCTCAAGACCAAAGTTCCACATCACAGGCAAAACTCTTTCACTCTTTACACCACTGCCTGTGCCTGTTATTGCTCAGCCACAGGCCTTGGTGCGGTCACCGCCACTGAAAATGTGTTTGTAACAGGTTTATAGAAGCGAGGGAAAGCAAACTGTTCAGAGCAGAAAGCAACCGAAAGCTGCAGGGAAAGCAGACAACAAATCCACTATGAAGTTGAGTCAAGCGAGTTACACACTGAAATTTCAGAAGGCTTTCTTACATGGGGTCACAGATTGACAGCTCTTCTGAGTCAAAACATTTGGAATTCCATAACGGTAAATCAACAAAAGTAATTTACCTGAAATGTCATCAAAAGTGTCATCTTCAACCAACAAGTTTAGACAAAGCACTATTATTCCATGCCTGGTTTTTGCAACAAAGTTAAAGTACCATAAACAACCTCTTTAACTTTCCAGTACACCTGCAGGAGTTCTGTGACGAGGGATATTTTAACAGCTTGTTCCATCTGAGGGAATCTGGTGGGGGTGTGGGAGGAGGGGTCAACCGGCAGGAAGGTACCACCGTGCACCTGGTACTGAAGCCCCACATAGATAACACATCTCAAGGGGAGCCAAGAGTACAACAGTTAACGTCTAGTGGGATATTTCTAGTTTGTGTGCTTCTCTGTGTAATTAACAGAAGCAGAAACTACACTTGCAATAATCTGTAATAGACAACAAAACAAAACAAACAAATAAACAAAAAAACATCCTGTAAAGTTCTGGGGATTTAGAGATTTAGAGAAAAAAAGCTATTGTAAATGACAGAACATTCTGATTAGCCAAGTTAACAATTTTTTTCTTTTTTTGTTTTTTGTTCTCAGGTGCAGAATATTTATTTATCAAGTATGATTATGTAGTTTCAGATTACAATATTACACAACTACAGTTCCATAAAGAAAGCTTATCCCCAGCATTAAACGGCAACAGTTTACAGCAAAAATGAAAAAAAGACTTAACGAAAATCTTTTTTTTCCGACAGAGCAGTAAAAGTAACAGTCTGCCATTTTACATAAATATTGCTGTCTTAGCACGTAAAAAAACCAAACAAACAAACAAACAAAAAAAACATCCATACAGTCCATACAGTAAATGCCCATCAATACCAATCTAACAGTAATCACAGTATTTTCGTAAATGTCTTAGATTACTTGTAGGCCAAACTTTGAAGGACAGTAAATAACCACAAAAATCAGCAACTTTGGTTCATAAGTCAGAACCCAAACTTACTTGTAAGATAACCATCTGCAGCCTCCATGTCCACGATCCAGGGTAAGAGCTGTAGAAAGGAGAAGATGCCATGAGAAGATCAGAGCTGTGGACCAACGCTGCCACACCAGGACAACCTGCCTGCTATCAGCATCGCACTGCTTGCTTGTGTGCAAGCAAAAGTACCCCTGCACACACCTTACCTTACCTTACCTTACCTCTAGCGTGGCCATAATTTGCAATAATGACCAAAGGAAGATTAACATCTAACATCTAGTGACTAGAAGTAGAAGGTGGATATGTGGACCACGCTACTCCATTAGCCAGCGTTACCAATTACTTTTTTTCCACTATATAACATGCCAGTACTAGTTTGACCCATCACTTCTCTCTTCATCTAAGAATAAATAATTCATCTACTCCATCTACTACAGAACAACTGGCAGCTTAGTTCTTGGAGTCTACTCCAGGACATGCTGGCAAGCCAGGTAAGAACTTTCTTTAGTGGTCATCAAAAAAAAAAATAGCAAAGGGTTCCTAAAAGATCAGTAGCCTTAAAATAATTTGCATATTTAAAGAACACTGAAGTGATTGTTTCTCTGTGCACTTACCATGTTCTGTGTATTAACAAGCTTTAAGAAAAGTCTAAGTGTGTGCGTTTTGATAAACCTACATGCAAAAATTCAGTTTCTTGCAAAATAGTGAGCTGACTCATATTTTCTGCTCCAAATTAAATGCAAAATGTCCTTTGCACCATAGACAGTATACGCATCCGTCACAGAGGAAAATCTATCGAGGCTGCTTCTTATCTTTCAGTTTTTACTACGTTTTAATAAGCCTTCACAACCTTGAAACAGAAACTGTCATATAGTTCTGTTTGACAAGCACTGGCTGTTGTAAGCAATTCTACACTGAATCATTTTCATTGTTATTCTTTAAGAAGGTCCGTACCAAACTATTAAGGAAGCAACACGTACAGTTATAGCTTTGGCAAGAGAGTAAAGCGCAGAGAACTGAGAATAAACCAGTATAAATAATCGTATTTCCACTTGGTCTCGGGACCTCTAAAAAGGTTTGAAGTTCTGATTTCTAATTTAGACTTTGGTTAGCTTAATAACGCAACATCTGGGCACACGGACAGGCGTCCTCACACTGAGCCCTGAGCTCCTCCATTTTAGATCCCCTGACCTCACTGCAGTGGGGGCCGAAGTAACGGTGTGGTGCATTTTGACCGTTTCTGCTTACAACCGAGCCGCAAGTCATGAAAAAAAGATTAACCGACTGAACTCAAATTCTGATGGAAGGCAAAACTAAAGAAAAAAAAAAAAAAAAAGAACATTTGAAATGGCTTTACAAATATGACCAAAACATTCAGCCTGTTAATAAAAGAATTTCATGCTCTCGCTCTTACTGACATGTGCAAAATAAGATAAATAAGTGCTTTAATAATTCAGTCTTTGTCTGAGGGATATCAGATATGTCTCACTGAGAAACTTTACATTAGTTGTGTGTGAGGGTAGGATTATGTCTGTCTTATATTCACATTTTCTACAATATTTCATTCAACTGAAGCATCTACAGACTTTTTTTAAATTTACACAAGAACAGGGCCTTGAATAACAGTCTGTTTAATTTGTCTATCTTCTTAAAAATCAGGCTTAATGTTTGGTTATTAATCTTCAAACGTACTAACTGGAAACTGCTGTGAATTAATTCAGCAGCTGCATTGAAACTGTTATTAAGGGAGTGTGAAAAGAGCGAGAAATTGAGCTTCAGGACCCCATGGAGCAGGTCCTAGAAGTGGACTGGTTTGACATGGCTGCATTAAAGGGAAACATGTGTATGGAATTAACAGCTTGAGTTGGCACGCTTCGGTTAGACCACAGAGTACTATCATTTTTCTTATTACAGAAAACTGTTAGACTACAGCTACGATCAGAAGAAATATAACGATTGCTTAGCAAATCTTACACACATAAATGATGGTGGCGATGACTGAATATCGCATATAATGGACAGAAAGTCTATTTGAAGACATACAATACATCTCCTTAGTGAAAATATGCATAACGAGGCCTGTTTGCAGGGTGGTGGGGCAGATTCACTGTTCTACCTATTGGTGAAGGCCCGTGTTTTAATATCAATCTTCAAACAAAACCCAAGGCCAAAATCAGGTTCATGCGGTTATATACTTAAGTGAGATGCTATACCGAATGTGTTATCTTGCCCATTTGCATCTGACTCCAAGAGCAAGGCGAAGAACTGAGATAGAGCGCAATAATATGCGTGGGTCGCCTTAAATTAAGAACTTGCATAATTAATAATCACGTTCCTCAACTCTCTCGTGTATCGATTTCCGTCTTAACAAAGGTCGATGTCCAACATACGCTAAAACTAATATTTTTCAGTCCACATTAAATATATTTTCCTAACACAATAAACCCTCCCTAAGAACTGAACTTTGTAATGCCAAGTCGTCATTTCGGATCTACGTAACCCCAAGTAAATGCAGGTTAATCTAAACGTAATTTATAACGTAACTCGAAGAAAAAAAAGGCACACTACAAAACATGCATTCAAGCGGCGTAGTTGGGGAATAAGCGAACCCTCGGACTCCTCGCGCAACTATGTCATAGGCTGCTGTCAAATAGAGCTATGCACGTGTCGCACAGCCCTGAAGCCGCGAAAGAAAAGTCTGTTCGCTATTTAAGAAATCAGCAGTGACATGTTTTTCTTCAAAAATCTTTAGCCGTAGTCGTTTCTTTAGTAAGAGCGGCAGCAGACTGCTTATCGTCATGATACAACTATGAATAATCTCAAGACACTAAAGGCAGTACTGACATATAACTAAGGAGTCACACGTGAGACGTTTAAGTTGAATTGTCTAGGCTACTGTAAAAACTTTTTTGAGTAAAACGCAATCGCGTGTCGAAGCAGCAATTGTGCAAAATATTTACCTTTTATTGTTTCCCCTGAGAAACTGTTATAGGATACAGGATTCCAAAAAGAGAAAATAGCATAAAATGCTCAGAAATTATTTCCGAAGAGCAGTTTACTAAAACATATGTGCGTCTCCTGTTCCTACCACTTTGATGACTTCCGATAAACATGCGATTGGGACGCATTCATCAGGAGTTCGTATTGGTCGCAAGTGAAAAAAACACAAAAGTTACCAAGGCACAAAGAGTGAATAACTTCCTTCCCAAGCCTGTCAACGTTTCCACTTCGCGCCTCTCAGCAGTCGTCAAGCGTCTTTCCCCCCCTCAGCTCTTACACGTCTTTATTTGGGTGTCCACAGAAAATAGGTGAACAGGATACGCGTGCTAAAACGGAATCTTTACCATTTGAACTGTGGTCAATGGCAGACAGGGAAAATGAGAAAGAAAGTACTGAACTGGATCCACCGGTTCCTTGGGAATTGGCCATTAATAAGGAAATAGGAACAGCCTCTTTTTTTAAAACCAAGACCTGGGCTCACAATATTACCTGATGACGACCAAAATGTACAAAATGATTTATGGGACAGTTCTCTTCACAGTTGCGTTTTGGATGGCTTAATTTCAAGTAGCTACCTTGGTCTGTCATCTTCAAAAATAAAACTATATATATATATATATATATATATATATATTTTTTTTTTTACCCGTGTGCAGCATGCGTGTTATCGTTTTTTGTATTAAATAACAGTCGATCAACTAAAAAAGGTTGCTGTTGAGGTATTAAACTTCACAGACGCCCCTAGCAGTACTCCAGTTGCAACAAGTGATCCGATAACCGCTCTAGAACTGTTACAGTGCGGAGCCTGTAATTCATCGACGCACTTGACGCAGACTGCCTGCTACGTCGCGTTTTTCTGTCTTAGTGGTAAAATAAAGGATAGAATGTGTCCATCACAATAAGCTCTGTCAAATGTTACCGCGAGTGAAAAACAAACAAACAAACAAACAAACAAACAAAAAACAACGAGCACTGCCATTTATTTATAATTTGTTTTTACCTCAGGAATGCAGGGGAAGGATCAGTCCCATCTCCTCTAGTGTGAGGCTAGACATGTCACGCTCTACGGAAAGCTCATCAAAATGACGTGCAATTAGAGTGCAGTTACCGCTGTGCAATAGTTCCGCAGCAGCAATCAGGCGATTCCTCCCCTTACTTCCTCCATCTTCGATGGCAAAACGGACCGGTCTCAGACCGAGTTGCTATTCTGGGAAGTTCATCTAACGCAGAGAAACGGATTCATCAAGAGTTGGCAGCGTTGCTCGACAATCGATTAGAGGACTTAAGACGGTGACATCCTCACGTTTGTAATAAAATCCTTGCAAATGAAATGAAATAAAATAAAATAAAACAGACAGTAACGACTAGGCGAAATTAGACAGAAGAACACAATAAATAGCCTACAACGGATTTTTAAAAAGTCTAACACACTTAGACAAAAACCTCATTGACTGATTTGGGTGAACACTGGCCTTGTTATCCTACAGTACCGTAAGTTAAACATATGTACCAGAAAACAGCATGGCAGTGTGACAGTATGACTATAGGCTTTTTGCAGGGAATTCTCTGCTGAGTAGGAATAACTCTTGCGAAGTTCACACCATGGCACACCAGCTTCGTGTTTATTACCAGGACATTAACCCAAGTACACTGACGGCTGGGCAGGTCAGCACCAGGACAGCCCCGGCTAATACTTCCGTGAACTTGGCATGGATGGTTTTAATATTACTCTCACTCAGTTTAGTGTATATCGCTTACTTTACGTTATAATTTAGCCTACTTTACAGTTAGAGTTTAGGGCTTACTTGTTACATGCACAGATTATCTTTGTGGCAAAGATCAAAAAGGGTTTTGTGCACACACTGGTGCCAGTATTTCAACTAGCCAACATTCTGAATTGTAATACAAACAGCAGTATGTGGCCTAATACAGAACGTATGATGTCCCACACTTAGTTGCCTTACTTTATTAGAAGTTTACAGAGTGTTTCAGGACAGGCCCTTGGGAAAAAGATCCCTCAATATCAACATCTCTAAATTATGTTTTTACTATCACATTTGAAGCAAAAGAGGATGCGTAAGCTTTCTCGGCTCCCTCTTGTGGTAACTGAAGGACATAGCTTTACTGACCTACTTGGAACACAGTCAGAGCAATAAAGCTCATGAAAAGGTCAGCTTTTCTTGTTGATTAGATACCAGCTTTACGACGCTAAAGATATCACTCGGACTGACATCCCTATTTATGAACTCATGGTGCATATCACTAAACCACACTGCACAGGTTCCCACAGATGTGTGTAGTTCTGACGCTTGTGTAGTACGTGTCACATTCTGTAACTGAAACCTCATCTTCTGTGTGATTGTACGTTGTACAGTAACATGAAAGGTTTGACATTTCTGAAGGCTGAGTAAAGTTGTCGCTTTAATGCAGCTCTGAAACATAAACAGATTATAACATCTGGATCAGTACCCATGTGAGTAATATGAACGTCTCCCCCAGGCTCGGGGGGGGGGGGGGGGGGGGGGGGGGGGGGG
>JAOYMR010000006.1:21330244-21358818 GCA_025802075.1 Tenebrosternarchus preto | reverse complement strand
TTCAGTTCCACTGCTGCCTCATCCAGCAGTTTAAAGCAGTGATTCATGTGTATTTCAGATCTCTGACATTCCATGCACCCACTGCGTCTCCTCTTCTGAGCTTCTTTTGTTTATTTTTTTTCCCTTCATTCTACCCCTTCTCAAGGTTTCCACACTCCGCAGTGATCTCAAGCGGTACCTGTTGCCATCCAATTGAATCTGCCTTCATCCGCACCCAAGCCGTTGCTAACATTGTTATACCTCCTTTTTCTCCGCGCTGCATTAAAAGGGGTCAGAGGAGACGTTATCCCACTCCTTAGCACGACTTGCTCAGCAGAGACTCAGCCCTACTGCCCCTGCTTATCCAGTACACCAGTAAAAATCTGTCTAACCTACAGTCTGATCTGTCCTCTGCAAATCGATTTATCAAACATCTACATCTGAAAATGCATGAGAAGAGAGAATGGATGTGGCCTGTCTGTGTGATGACAAGACCTGAAACTGGCTCTAGTAAACCATACACTGTGCATCTTCTGAACACTTCTGAAATGGAGACAGAAAAAAAAAATTCCGTCTTGTACTGTGAATATGAATGATTTTAGTAGCTTCAAAGTGTATGTTATATCTTTCAGCAACATTCAGTAATTATTATGTGGAAAATATACAAATAAACAAGTATTTTAATAGATTTATCCTAACATTTAGCTATACATTTTGCATTTATTTCTTTCCTTGGTAATACATTGTCCAGGTAGATTAGGAGTGAATGGTGTAATTTTGCATTTAATCTATCTTAATAACCGCAGGATAACAACAACAATAATAATAATAATAATGGAATTAGCAATTTTAGTCGTTGCCATTGTCCTTATTGTGTTTATGTGACTAGTTTAGTTAGCCATGTCTTGTAGTAGTTTATCAGCTGAGTTAGCTTAATTAGCATCTTCAAACGTGTCCATTGTTGTGCTTGTCATGGTTAGTCTAGTCCAGTCTAGTCCTGTGCTGTATACTTGTCTGTTTTGGTTATCCTGGTTAGTCTAGTCCAGTCTAGTCCTGTGCTGTATACTTGTCTGTTTTGGTTATCCTGGTTAGTCTAGTCCAGTCTAGTCCTGTGCTGTATACTTGTTTGGTTTGGTTGTCCTGGTTACTCTAGTCCTGTGTAATCCTGTGCTGTATAGTTGTTTGCTGCACATCCGCCTTTCTAAGGGTGTGATGTTTCAAATCAAGAGTTGTTGTTAGCATGGGAAGTGCCTCCTGTGTGTTTTCTACCACCACTGCTGCGTGTGTTAGACGCGGCCTGGAGAAAGCGACCCTGATCTTCTGCTTGCTCTGCTGTCCTCCGTACAGCTGTGACCAGCCGTCGTACATCAGGGCTGGACAGAGGCTGGCATTGCGATGTAGGAGATGGAGGAGAAAGTGCCGTGTGCTCATGGACCTGTCTCCAGAACAGTTTGACGACCTCGTAGCACTGACCACGCAGGAGTGCAGTCAAGGCGTGTCAAAAGGAACAGTCACTCTCAAACAATCGCTGTCCACCCACAGTAGCCACTCCTCAGAGGACTGACTAGCATATGCTAAATATTTTGATATGCTGTCTGTGTCCCATCCCTGAGGTTTGCAATGGCTCCATCTGGCCAGCCCGAGGAAAAGTTTTCAGGGGTGCCACCGAAACCGCAGCCACCCAGCGAAGCTTCGAGCAGGCAGAGTCAGCCAGCTGAATTCTCTCAGAGAGGAGAAAGCTGCAGGGAAAAAAGCAAAGATTGAACTGGCAGCAAAACAGAGCATGATGGTTTGAAAAGAGCTGCTGCTAGAACAAAAAATGCTCTTCTGCACTGTGTCCGCTGACGCTGCTACAGTGTTTTTATTACAGTTTTCGAATGTGTTTGTCTCTTATCTGTTTTTTTTTTTATTTTACAATTTTCATATTTATTGGTAAAAAAAAAACAAACAGCAAAAAAAAAAAAATGTGAATACTAGATAGTTGAGGGCCAAAGCATAAACTCCAGAAATATTTATTTACGATCATTTTTGAGCATATGGGTCTAATTATCATACCGTATTTTGTTTCTTGGTTTCAGGTGGGCATGAGTACTGGATCTAATGCAGTGTGAGCTGTTTACTTGCTTTTGTGCACACAGGAGGTTATGATATACGCCCTTTTTGTTTAGACATTGACAAATGTGCAGATTTAGTGAACATTAAGCAACTAGTTTAGATAGAATTTTGAATCATATTGGATTCAGTAATGCCAGGAGCTCAGATTTGCAGCAAACATAACAAACGTCATATATGAAAGACATTATATACACAGGACATTAGAATCCCGCATGCACAGGATATACAGGACACCACAGGATATAATGGCACTAAATGTAGAAGTCACTGTGTGTTAATGTAACGAAGGAAACCAAAACAATACTTTTCAAGACGTAAGAACCTTGTGTTATTATTTTACAACATCTTAAACTGTGAAACAAAAGCTAAACAGAGGAAAAGGGTTTGATCTATACCTTTAATTTAAAAAATGTTACTGACAATGATTATGCAGCACAATATATATTCAGCATATGGGGACAATCTGATATATTTACATACACTTAATCATAGCTGAATAAATCCTAGGAAAAAAGGCAATGTTTTATTTGATCCTGTCATTTATACAGTATAAAATACAGTTAGGTCCAAGCAATCTATAGAAATATAGAGGCGCTCAGTAGACAAAGGTCAAGTGGTTAATTTTAGTCTGTAACGATCTTGATAACATCTAGGTTTTGTGTTCAACTGACACACGCCAGTACATTTGTCGAAACCCAACAGGCGACACAAATTCAAACAAAAATGTGTCACAAAGCCGCTGATTAGAACAAAAACCACGTAGGCCCGTTTTCCTTATATTAAATGTCTAGCTCTTTTTGAGAGCTGCCTTCCACCAACAACCGGTGCACCATCAACTTCAAAATAATTTACCACAAGCTCTGTGCATTTAACCCATTTTTCTCTCTGGAGAGAGAGAGAGAGAGAGAGAAGATAATCAGAACAAAACCTCAGACATGTTTCAGGCACCCACGTTTAGCTCAAACAGAAGCAGTCTGACAGCATGTCTGGGGGATTAGACTGGGTGCCTGGCTTCATCTGAGCGTTCCCAAGCACACGCTCTGCACTACCGGTCTCCACGGTGCCCTCCACAGCCACCTACTTTTGAACAGGAAATGTTTTCTTACCCAAGACTGGAGCTCACGCGAGGTTGTTCACAGGAGAAAGTCGTTTCCTGTTCTTCAACAGCAAGGCTTTAATTTAGCAAACATGACATTAACAGGGTTCAGGGCTAACATTCCATGGAGTAAATGGTCGATGCATGTGTGTGATGCGTGTGTGTGTGTGTGTGTGTGTGTGTGTGTGTGCCCAACTTCTCTGGCATGATGCTTCACCTGTGTGGGATCAAGGAGGTGGTACAGGAATCTGTACAATACAACTGGGGCAAACACAGAGCCTTGAATCCTGGGAACTGCTAGATGGCACTATTGGTCTTTCACATCCTTCAATGGATCAGAATGAAAATCTTTTCCTGATTGGGCAGAGCATTGTGCCTCTGCACTGCATGCACTTAAAGCCTCACTGTTTTTCTTCTCAGGCCTTGGACACGGCTTTTTTTTACACTGGATTTAATTAGGAATCTAGAAACACATTTCATGTGAATGTAAATACATCATAACGTTTACATGAGATCTGTTTCTAGATTAACATAGCTTCACTTTTTGAATCAATAACTCTGAGATATGCTGCAGAGTGTATAGGACACCACTGATCGTAACTCTCATTGTTCTTAAACTCTGACACCCTGATTGATTCGAATGGCAGACAAAAACCTTGGACGAATACTTCCCATCAGCCTGAGTGTCAACTGATGCAAAGAAGTTTTAGAGACACTGCTGAAAGAAGTCTGTCTGTCTCTCTCTCTCTCTCTCTCTCTCTCTCTCTCTCATGCACTCTCTCTCTCTCTCTCTCTCTCTCTCATGCACTCTCTCTGTTGCTCTCTGTGTCTCTTTCTCTCTCTCTCTCTTTCTCTCTCTGTTATGCACTCTCTTTCTCTGTTGCTCTGTCTGTCTATCTTTCTCCTAGTAAGCCCTTCATGTTTCAAAGCTGAGTGTTTTAGCAGCACACGTGGGTCTGGGCTGCCTCACCAACACTTCACATCTTCATCAGTGCACACAGAAGATTGAATTTTAATTCACTGTCACCAAGGTCAAATGTTCATACACATTGTTTACAAAAAAACACATGCCATGGTATCTGCCTGCACAGAGCAGACATACAACCTGGGGTGTATGCGAGAAAAGACTGAAGTATTTGATAATGCTTCAGAATAACTACTAATGTGTATGAAGCACTCGTAGTACATTCATGAATGGTAATAACACTTCAATAAAATTACACATTCATTGTGAAACATCTACAAAATAGCTTCATAATGAGACTGTAATAACTGAGTAATGTTTCATATATACTTCTTGATATGCGTTTGTATAATTGTATGCTATTATTTTTATTTTTATTAATTAATTTTCCGGAAAATAAATTAGTAAATATTAATGCTCATGTTCAGTTTATGTTGCCCAAGTTTTTAAAACATTTATTCATGAATAATGTTATAAGCACAAGTTATAATGTTTCACCTGGGCTTATTTGATTGGGTCTTTTGGCCTGGATGGATTAAGGTATTTGATTTCATTGTAACTGTTATGACCATGTTCAGTGATGCGCATGGCTTAGTGAAAAAGTCATCCTGATAAAGTTGTGAAATATAATCTTGCAGTATTTTTGTTTTGAAAAATTCCTGTCAATACACCTATTATACATTTATATACGATTTATATTTGTTATACATAGATCTGCCCCAGCTGATTGCATAAATCTGTTTGCCAGAAATGTGCTTGTTTATAATCATTTGTCTCACACATATTTGTGTGTTGAATCTGTAGCTACTGAATGTGAGCTTTTTATACAGTTAGGAATAAAATAATCTGGATGTTTCATTTTTAATAACCAAAAGAAGAAATTGATACTGCTGTGTGTTTGAAACATGACTCAGCATGAAAAGCACAAAGTGTCTGTGCATTTATCTGATGTAGTTATTGTCTTCACTATTGAACACTTATAATAGACCTACTTAACACTTCATTTCAGTACAAGCCTTCAAAATATATTCATTAAAGTGCATTTTATTATTGGCATGGTTGATATAAAGGCATATACTTTTACTAGTCCAGAATATATTCTTTAATAGTTCTCCTTACAGCAGTATTTTGTGAACAGTAATACATGTAATATAGGTGTATTCCCAAGTACCCAACCTTGAATTTTTATTTATTGTTTGAAAATATTTGCAGACATATATTGAAGTATACACTAACTATGTGTGTGTGTGTGTGTGTGTGTGTGTAATATTACAGCATAGTTAATAAAACAAATAAATAAATTATTAAAACTATTCACCTCATACAATTGAAACATTTTTGTGTTTAATTGTCTGGTCATGTAACTTTCCTACTTGCCATGATATCAGAGTTTTACAAAGTTATTATTCCATTTTACAACCACTGACGCATATCATCTGTCACCTGCTTCTGTGGCTGTTTCTACATGCCCCTCATTTGTAATGTAATAATAATAATAATAATTATAATTATAATAAGTGGACCATTTCAAGAATCCACTTGAAATGTGGATTTCAAGAAGTCACTTACAATTACAAACACATAGTACAGAGAGTACAAATACACAGTACACAGTATGGTGTCTCAGAAAATCTAAATAAATTATAATACAAAAGTAGTAAAGAAGACATTGAATGAACCAAGTGGAAAGTCGATTAGACTTTGAGTCTGATAAGTCTGATAGATTAGACTTGAGAATAGTGGTAGCTGGGGGAAAAAAGGCACGTTTGAAGGTTGGGTTTGGGTTTGACTGTGGAAAGAGAAGTAGGTGTGTCGAGAGATAGATCCAGAAGCATGGAACAAATCTGGATAATGCTGGATGGTCACAGTCATGAAGGTGGGATGTAAGGAACCAGTGTTGAGCTCAGCCAAAGAAGATATGGGAGAGTTATGTGAGTTTGTGATGAAGGTGATTAGACAGATAAGAACAAGGTGTGAGACTTCCGAGAGCTTTGTATGTGAGAAGGAGGATTTTTGAAACGTACTTAACAGGAAGCTTCTGAAGATTTTGTCAAATTGATATGATGTACTGGCATGACCATGTGTGAATGAGAAAACGAGCTTTACAATTATGGACAGCCTGAAGCCTGTTAAGCAGAGAAGAGCTAATGCTGGCGGGGAGAGAACTATAGTAGTTCAGGCAACTGGAGATGAAAAACGTGAAAGAGAGATTCAACAGCAGAATGAAATAAGCACAATCAGATTTTAGGTGAAAAAAAAAATTAACAATAGAGCACAGTGTGAAATGAAAGAGTTCTGTGTCAGAATCGACGTCTGGAATTCACTACTGCAAAGCTGTTCTCCTCCATGTTTCTGCTTGAGGAGCCAATCAGGTTGTACTATGCGCAGAATTCAGCTACTATTGTCCTTCCCCATCGCAGACCACAGGAGCACATCAGCTATACCTTCGATCTCTATCACCGTCTTCTTTTCCCCCCCTGTTTTCTCACGTTCTTTAAGGTATTCCTGCTGGTCTGAGCGTGTAGTTCTTCCCTGACTGTCCACCCTACTTTACCGCTAACGGCCCCAGTTGTGCTTCCTTGTTTTCGGACACCGTCTAGCTTTCTCTCCCCGTCTCTTGTCTAAGGACAGAGGGTGATGGATGTCGTCTGCCCTAAAGCTCAGGAACTCATTACTCCAGTAGCGGTGTGTCTCTTCCCCTACCAAACCTCACCTCAACTCCTCACACTTTATACTGTCCTCATGCTACAGCCCCTAACTTTGCCTGCATCTTTGTCTGTCTGTTGATTTATGCTTGTCTGCATTACGCTTCAATGGTTTTTTTTTAATCTTTTTTCTTTTACCAGATTATGTCCATAGCTAAGGGATATTGTAATTTATGTATTATCTGATGATGTTATTGTATATTATTATTATTATTATTATTATTATTATTATTATTACTGCAGTTTGAAGGCAAACACAAAGTGGCTTTCAGCACATGCTTTGTGTCACCATTTACTGAAATGCTACCATTTACTGAATCTGCCTTGGCAGGTGGAGCCGCTAGCAAGTGTTTCCCTCTCATAGTCCCCTCACTGTCTGAAGTGGAATGGTGAGTCCAAGTGAGTGGTGTGTGTGTGTGTGTGTATGAACATGGGCATGTACTTAGCTCTTCGTGGACCAAATGCACCTATGATGACAGAATTGGATTTCGTGCTTATGGGGACATTTGGCTGCTCACAAGATTTTCTTCCAGCATACGATTTTTCTTTATCTACTGAGGTAATATTTAGTTAAGGTTTAGGTAGAAGCAAAGCATTTTTAACTGCTGTAAGCCATGTCAGTGTAAGTGCCCCAAACAGATTAGTAGTACCAGACTCTGTGTGTCTGTGTGTTTGTGTGCGTCTGGATATCAGCATGAAAGACGTCTTGCCTCCAGGAATGAAAGACACCATGTTCCCAGACTGCCTCTGCAGTAAAGTGTACAAGGACGTTGAAGAATAACCCAGGCTCCCGCGCGCATTACTGGCACTGCGGTCACGCAAGACACAGCTAAAGGGTGGAGAAAGACCTATATGGCTTCTAGATACACTGTATTGTTTGTTTATCTGTGATGGAATCATAGCAGGTTTATCTTAACAAACAATATCTGATCAAATTTTGCACATCCTAACATGCTATTTCCATAAGATCAGCTGAGAAACTAATTACACCGGTACATTAATGTGATCCCACACCTAAATGCCCACATGCAGATGTAATATTTACCTGCCTGGTCATCCAGAAAATTAGTATGTGCATGCAACGGTTTAGGTGCAGAACACAACAGCATCATTTAATTCAAGGTCCTGTGCAATCACTGCCTAATATGAGGTTTCTGAAGGGAGTGGAATAGTCTCCACATGGTGTTAGAGTAAGATTTCCTTGCTTTCTGTCTTGCAGTCTTTCATTACAAACACCGTTCTGTGATAGGGGACTTCGTAAAACAACACGTGATGCTTGCCAATGTGCCCAAGAGCTTTTAAAGAAATCAATGTGAGTGGTGGACCGTAATCATGAGTGTGGTCCACACGGTGGACGTCTACTGCTGGTAGGGCATTACTAAGCCTCGATGTGTACCACGGAGAGCATCTTATTGGATTCATTTTCTAAGAAATTAAATGTCAATACAATGTCCAACAAAGCTGAGCAACAACAACAACAGCTGGATTGTGGGTAATGCTTTTTAAAGCAGATCTCCGATCTTTGTCACTTTTATTGGCGTTTCTGTGTTAGACGGCGCCGTGGAGGTAGTGACCGCGATAGAACACGGCAGCCTGAGATCTCAGGAGCCCCGCAAATACAGTCTGGAAGTGGAGAAGCAACAAGCTGATACCGACTGGATCGGAACCCAGCTGGTTCCATTAAACCCTTGTGGTGGCAGGAAAGGAGCGCTGTCTGATGAAGGTGGTGGTTAATGGTGTGTTAATGGCATGACTCAGTGTGGTGCAGTGCAGAGAGGCTACAGTGTTTGACATTTGGGCAGCATGCTAGCTGAACTCAATTGTTTACTAGAGCTTTCATCAGAGACTGGGCTTTACCCTAAAGCTCTGAAACTGTTGAGGGCCCTAAATTCTATTACCACACAACATAATACAGAATTCGAGGCAGCTACAGTGGGTACAGAGTGACCAGGCTTATCTATGACACACCATATGTTTCAGTAACAGTTTGCTGAATATTTGGTCAATTTTGTTTTATTATCAGCTCAGGGATTTGAACAGGAGTGAGTTGCTATACTGAAAACCTTCAGGTTGTGAGCAGCTCGCAGTGCGAAATCAAAGTAGTTTGACTGCGATTTGTCTTTGAATTCTTCACCTCTACACCAGATCAATATTTGTCATAATATGAAGAAAGACCATGAGGTCTAACTAATATATGTACCTCTTACTGAATGAGCCTTCCATCCCCTCCCAACAAAACAAACAAACAAACAACAAAACAAGTCTTTGTTTTGTGTACAAGTAAATCCTGTGTGCGTCCTTCACTCCACTCTCCTACACATACACTCCACTGTTTACCTAAGATTGATAGGTACTGTGTCCATCTCTTGTGAGGGCTAGACTGGAAGAAGATGTTCAGGGTAGACAGCAGTCATGTTTCCTTGGGCAGTTCTTCCCAAGGTCACAGCTTTCCTGTCTGCCTGATGAGAAGGGAAGAGAATTACTCCCAGCTGACCCATGCCTGTATCCACAAAGTCCCTGAGGTGTTAAGAGCTTAAGACTGCATGCAGTGGCCCCAGCACAATGTGAGTCATGGGCCGGATTAACTCTGCTAACACCGACGACGACGGCAGTCCAGGTACATCACACCATAGAATCAGAATTAGATAAGTTAACAGCTGTGAAGTTTTTGTGATAAGATGCAAGTTTTATTTTCTTGTTTTGCCCAACACTTTTATTTAATGTATTTATTTAATGTATTTATTTCTTCATTGTAATAACAAAAAGCCTTTTTGTTTTCTCCCTCTTTCTTTCTATTTATGAAATCAAATGCACGTTTGTGTATTTACCTTACACCACAGAACATGGAAATAAGAATCTAGCACAGTGTCTCACAGGACATTGAGTTCTTATTAAAAGCACCATCATTACAGTTATCACCAAGATCTTCCCTGCGCTGGTATGTTGTTAAAGACAGAAAATATTGAGTTATTGGTATCAAGTCTAAAGCTGAAAAAACAAAAAGGAACAAAAATATTCTTTTTGTTTGGAATGGAAAACATGGGTGGGTACAGACATGCTGCATCATCTGAGAACACTGTAATACTGGAACTCACAGTCATTTGCTGTGTTACAAACCCTACTTGTGGTTTCTTTCATTGAAATCCAACAGACTATGTCTGCTTCATCTGCTTCATCCTTCTCTTTTCCTCACCAGTGGGAACATGGCAGATTTCTGAGATGCAAGTTTCAGTGACCTCTGCATGGTTGGAGGCTGAACTCTAGGCCTGACTCAGTGCTGGGTGCACGTGGTTTTCCTGAGCAAAGCACCGGGGGTGTGAGGAGTGGGGCTGGGGTGGAAGGGGTGAAAAGAGGCTACAGGGAAGTTGTGAGCGCACACGTGTTCACAGAAAACCTGCCACTGCTGGGGGGGTTGGACGCCCTGCATTTATAGGAATCATACAGGCAGTGCAGATAAGAGGAGGTAGAAGGTTCACTCACCTCACCACCTCTTCTAGGGTTGAGTCACGAGCCTTCTGTGCTCAAGAACAGATCAAATCGCTTTTCTCTTCCCCCATGTGTTCCATCAGAGGCAAAAGCCTGGGATAAAGTGACATAATCTCACGGCACTCACTACATGTAAATAATCAGAATGGTCTTTACCAAGAACATGGGGATGAGTACTTAGTACATATGAGTACATAGAACACCACCACATTTCTCTGTACATTAACAGAGCTTCTGTTCTGTGAAGTATACAGAAGAGTCTAAATAACTGACTCAGCAACTAAGAACAGATTTTAATTTGCAAAAATGAATAAATCATAAAACATTGATTTGGTATTTTGGTGTTATTAAAGATTATCTGGTTATACTAAAAAAAGATGTTATTACATACCTGAGACAAATACGTATATTAAGCTGCTTGAGAAAAAACAGTGAAAAAAAATCAGTGTATAATTTATTTGCTTTTTAAAAAAATAATCAAATTTGACAAGTGTTCCGTGTTTATCTCATTCCTTCTGTGTTTATCTCATTCCTTCTGTGTTTATCTCATTCCTTCTGCTAGTGCTTAAACATTTCGCTCCAGTTGTTTATAACATTAAGTGATTGGAAATCAGTTCAAGGTCAAATTATCCTCACAAATACTGAAAATAAATTCTGAAAATATATACTGAAAAATATCCTTACACTGAACTCCCTCACAGTGAATTCAGACAGTTGAACCATATTTATACAAAAATATGAAAAATGACATTCTACCCTTAAAAAGACATTGGTTGGGAGGTTCCTCTGTTTTTTCCTCTTACTAATCCAGCGTAACTTCGTCAGGGAGAGAGCAGTGGAAACAGGACCATGGTTTAAGCAGGTTCTACAGTCTCTGTTAAGTCATAGGCTTCTGTCTTTGCATAAGGCAAAATGTGAAGCAATGAAGGTTGAGTCCTGTGGGTTTAAATATGGACCGCAAGTGAGAGACCAGGTGTGAGTGATTATTGATTACCAGCCAGGTGACTGGGATGGAGGGAGTGGCTCTGAGGAGGAGTTGTGTTTGTGAGTGTCAGGGCGTATCTCTCTGGCTGACTGCACCGTTACATTTACATAATGAAGACGGTTCAGCACTGCAGTAACAGTGTGTTTGTTACAGTCATTCCAAAGCCATTTATAAAATGCTTAAAGACCTAGAATTTAGAAGTGATCTAACAAGAACTAACAAGTGATCATGCTGTGTAAAAAAAGTGTTACAATTGTCTGCAGTTCATTTCATTTGAACCCATTCAGTGAATCAGTGGTATTTTATGGCATTTCCGGAACCTCCTGTTTTCTATATGGAATTTATGTAAATGTTTTAAACATTATAACCTGAACAAGCCCATGTGGCTTTATTTATTTTTGTAAACGCCCTTTTCATGGTTGTCATTTTCCACAAATGATCATCTTTACACCAGCTTTCTCAAACGATAGCCCAGAAGATTTTGGAAACGGTCAGTTTGGTCAAATAGGTCAGAAGAAGTGTAAGGGTGCCCTGTCACACATCTGTGAGGCTGTAACAGACCATGCTAAAGGCATTTGAATAATGGACCTGCTTCCCTGTTTTTCACTGCAACATGCATGTAGGCGTCACTGTGAAATGTTTCCAGTTAAAATGTCATGCAAAACTGTTTCTGTATTCTGTAACCGACAGACCATTGTATTCAAATTCTAAATTCTAAATCTAGACCATTGTATTCAAAATCTAAATTCTAAATCTAGACCTCTTTGTCAGACAACTGTATTTTTGTATTTTCATTTGCTTTATGGTTCTTGTATCCATCACAATGGGAATAGTTTTTTTTTTTATATATATATATCTTTACATAAACCATCCATTGCACAAAGAAGTGCTGCAGGTTGTGGTCAGTGAATGGAGTTTCTGTATTATGTAACTGATAGACCATTGTATTCAAATATTTAATCCTAAATCTATCTGAAAACAGAAAATGACGCCTAACTGTGGTTGTGAGATATGGGTGGGTGTGATACTAATGGATTTGAAATTATTAGTGAAGGAAAGTTTGGCTTTATGTGCTGTGGGAATGAACTTCAAGTGATGGGTAAAAAGAGGCATACTGCATTTAAATGTAAACACACACCTACACCCGTACACATACACACATATGAAATACACTTTGTTTTTAAAGCGTGTTTCACTTTCATTTCTGAAAGTTCAGAATAGGGAAAATAACACACACACGTATTAATACACATGAATTAATACACATGTATTCGTACACATGTATCAGCCTACCTCACTTTTGCTCTTAAACTGCACGATTTACAAAGATTTACAGATTTATTTCTTCGTAGTTTCAGCTAACCTCGTGCCTCATTCAAGGACTGCAGAAAAAATCTCACAGCAACTACAAAGGTACCTTTTGTACACTTCGGTGGTTGCAGTTGTGATGCTGTTGTCAAGGACTTTCTCTTGAGTTTAGTCAAATGGTGAGGCCGACACATTTGACTCATTGATGCCCTTCTTCATTTAATTGCGGTATACTGCAGAGTTTTTATTGTATTACGCACCACACAACAAAACATGGATGAGCCTGTACAAGTCATGCACCAAAATTAAAGAAGCACATTTGTTAGTCAAAGGCATTTGATTTCTTTAATTCATTTGAGTGAACTGGTTTGAAGTAAAAACTCTTTCCAACCAAAAATGTAAAGTATTGTTAAACTACTGAAAAAATGTTTTGGGGACCGTGTGTTGGATACCTCAGGCCTGTTCTTTGCTTAGGAATATCACAAAATCTTTAATGCGTGTGAGTAAAAGTGTGCATGCCTTGGGACTCTCTGCTCCTTGTATATATGTGAACTGTCACCAGCTGCTCCAAACCACATTTCAGTTCCAGCACACCTATCAGAGCAGATTTCACCACCAGCCCCCTCCCCCCCCCTTGCTGTTTGACAACGTGCGGTAAACCTACTTGTAGGAATGAGTCGTGGGCAGAGGAAAACTATCACTCTTTCTCAATTGTTGTGATAGTGTGATAGGTTAAGCGCTTGTTCTGGACCTGGGTAGGACTTCCAGTACAGTGTAGGAGTCTTTACCATCACACAGGTGAGTTATGAGTCTGTAGTCCCCTCATTACTGTACTCTTATCTGTACAAAACGTCAACTCATTTACAGACTTTCTGTGACTCAAAGCTAAATTTAAATGAGAGAAAAAACACCAATTAGTAAATTATCTAAAATTACCATACTTGCCCTGCAGGGAAAAATCAGACCATTTTTAAATGTATTGTGTTGAAAATGGTGGCTGTAGTTTCATTGTGTCTTGCCATACATACTTTTATTTAAGATCATCACCATCAAAATGTTCAGCCATTATATGTAATTTCTTTCACTGAACATGCTTTTGTTTTAAGTCTTCTTGAATATAGCTGCTTCAGTTTATAAGAACCTTTCAATAAAGCCGAACGCAGTTACCACACACTTTCTCGGATATCTTTTAGGGGCACATCGGTGACAACACTTGACCTAAAAGAGCATGCCACTGGTGGAGCCTTCAACCACGAGAAGAATCTCCACCCAATGGGACGGGCGCAGTCATGGTCATGTGACCTGGTGAGAAATGGGCATGTAAGTGCTAAATAGGTGAATAAAGTGTATGCGCTTTAAATCTCACATCACTCCAACATTCTACCATGGCAACTCAGTGTTTCATCCTTAATGAAAGCTTTCACAGAAAGTTCAAGACACACGAAAGAGATTGTTCATTCAAATTATTAATTTAAGAAATTGTTTAATTCCGATTATTAAGAGATTATTTAAGAAAAAAATTCTTCTTGAGCTTTTCTTTTTATTACTTTTAGTTATTTCAGAAACCGCTGCATCCAACTTTGTAAAAATGAATTAATTTAGAGTTCATTTTGGTCTTAAGGATGTGTGATTATGTGCAGTTGCATAGGACAAAGGATATTTTCAACATGATTACTAATGTAGCTATAAGGAATGTAATACAGGAAGCACTGGGAAGCACTGGGAAGCACTGTGCAGAAGTCAACATCGCTTCTATTAACTACTTGTAGCATCAGTGTTCTTGACTATGATACAAACATTACATTCTTTGACAGCACATTATTTTCCAGTTCTAAAATTCTGTGAAAAGCAACACTGTCATTTCTGACTCTGATAATGGAAAAGTCATTTTTCCCCGATTGTTTTCATTAAGGGCACATTCCCAACTTGCATGCAGGGCACATTCCCACCTTGCACAAAAACTGCTTGTGTTAGTGTGAGAGAGACAATACACCACACTCCATATCACAGAGGTAACTTGAAGGTAGTGGTTGTGCATGTGTTTTTGCATGTGTGTGTGTGTGTGTGTGTGTGTGTGTGTGTGTATGGCTTGACTTCTCTGCTCCATGACTCATACAGCATGTCACACTCTGGAGTTTGGTGCAAAGACATCGCTGAGTCCTTACAGACAAAGAAAGACAATGTCTGCACAGACATAATTTATTATTCCTGCATGTTAATGACACCCAGTTGCAGAAGGAAAAAAAGTTATGGCACCAGTTTAACCAGCAGCTCCTTTATAAAAAAGAAACCATACCTATCCATGCTTCCTGAAACAGAACCTGTAGCTAGCTAGCTACTTTTCAAGATCTACCACAAAAGATTAGACTTGCTAAGAGGTTTGGCTTTGCATTTCTCCATGGGATTTTTGAGACCAAGGTGTGCAGAAACAAACGCAGAAGCGAGAGCGCATGTGGTTCCGTCAGTCACACTGGTGAAAGCATGTCACATATCCTGCATGGACTTCCTGCACCGAAACCTTCTCCACGGTCCACAAATAGAGATTAAACCATGACGCTGTAGGCAAATCAGACAGAAACTGAGCAGCTCAACTATGCTTTAGTTTTCAATATGGCTACTGCAGGGAACAAATGCATGGATGCAGTGATCAACAGTGATGCAGTATTTAAACAAAGTACTAACAGTTGCTAATAAACACTCGGCAGACACAAGGGCTGACACAAGGAACCACAACAGTCCTTGCAGTGGTCCAATGCATAGGGCTAAATGCTCTGTTACCAGTAAATCCAGTAACGTTCATCTCATCTGAACAGCTGAGCTGTCATCTCCACATCTCCATGGAGTTTTTTCATCACGGGGCTGATGAGTCCTCTCGTTTTCTCTTGAGAAACATTCTATGTGCAGAGAGATCTACATGCAGAGAGATCTACGTGCAGAGAGATCTACATGCAGGCATTCTCAATATGGAGCACAGAGCAGTGGTGATGTCTCCATTTAGCTCCTCTCTGTCATTATTTAGCTAATTTTGCTGCTCTACAGGCAGCAGAAGTTTGTTTTAGAGAGACCAAGGGACTTCTGTAAAGTTGTGCTCCAGGACGCAGGAGGGCTAATGTTCTTTTAAACTAATAGAAATGTATAGCTGTAGTGGGTGAATTATATTAGCAGTGTGGTTTGCCTAAATATATTACTTCATAAACTACAAACCAGTTTTGTTACTGCATGCTCCATTAAAAAGTTGGTATATAAACGTATCAACAGTAATTCAAACTGCCTTGCAGTCATATTCACATTGATATTAAAGTATAATGTTAAACATAAGTAACACTGTATTGTTTAAGACAGTTGTGGTGTACTGAATGGTGATAACATGATTCTGCACTGAAGAGAAGCCCCCTGCTGGTAGATGCAAGGCATTGCACACTGATAAGCATCAATGTTACAGGAAGGGGTTCAGACAACAGATGTCATCAGAGCAGAGTTGTCATCAATTTCAAAATGTCATGCTTGGCAGATTGTTTGAGACATAATTGTTAAGAAGCACACGTCATGGGATGTTAATGTCTATGAACCATGAACAATCACTGTTTTAAATAAATGTTCAATTGCCCAAACCTTTGATAAAGTATTAGTTAGTATTAAGTCTTTATTTATTATAACTGTACATACATAATTATCATCAGTGGACAAATTCAAGCCTGTTTTCCAGTTTCAATAACATGAACAACATGATTCTTAAGTTATAAAACTAAACACTAAAATTTTGCAGCCAAATTTGTAAAAAAAAAAAAAAAAAGTCTCATTTTAAGCACAGCCAAAGGCAACAGCTTCTGTAGATGATAAATAATGCAGGACAAAGAACCTTCCCAGGGATTAAGTACAGCTATTGAACACTGTCATTTACATATAATGTCATGGTATTTGGAGAGAGAGAGAGAGAGAGAGAGAGAGAGAGAGAGAGAGAGAGATCCTCCATGTTGGCCAGTTTGTAAGGAAAGACGCAGGGGCTCTGACAGAATATATCAGCAGGTGTCATATTACACAAGGGGCTGTGTGGATGCTGAACAAAAAAACTCATATCTCACATTTTTATTTATTTTTATTTTTTTCTATGTCAAACATAAGTGTAGATAAAATGCATTTGGTTTAATTAGAATGTCAGGGCTGTTGAGTCACTGACAGTAATCCATTTGGAACAGCAGAGTGAGAGTTGAAGCCCAGTGTAATTACTCTGGGCTTCTTCTGTTGCTACGGTTTCGCTCCCTCATCGCTAAGCAGGACATCTGTTGTTAAATTACAATGTCAAAGAAATTAAACCATTAAGAAGAATCCATCCACACACAAAAGTTTAGGTAATTATTAAGAGGATTCCGTGTGGTAGCAACTACTTAGAAAGCTTTTAAAATATATATATTAAAAAAATCAATTTGAAGTGATGTGTGTAAGGGAATATCACACAATAGAAATACTAGACCATAGAGTTATATTAGTGATGAGAGCTGGCTGTCGTTTATCTTCAGATAAACGTCTACATCCTTCTAGATGCATGCATTTTGATCAATTACTTCGTTAATCAATTGCCAGAAAGTGCGTGGACTATTCTAGAACCACAGACCCATTAGAATGATCGATGACTGAGAGCAAACAGAGTGTGTGTGTGTGAGAAAGAGAGAGAGAGATAGAGAGAGAGAAGGAAAGAGAGTCAGAGAGAGAGAGAGAGAGAGAGAGAGATGGTGTATATGAAGAGGTGGACAAAGCCTGCTTTGTCTTTCAAAATTGGCAGACAAATGCATGTATGGCTCAACTGTCTAAATCATGTCTAAATTAACACTTACATAAATATAATATATATATATATATATTCAATTACACTAACTGTTAAATTTAAACTGAAAACATTGTCTTATATTCAATTTTTACCTGTATGTTGTTCTCATGGAAGAACTTGTTGTACATGTGGTTTCAGACCCATGACCATAATGCAGCTTTGAGTCATAACAGAATAGTGAGCGAGACTATTGTCATGACTGGGTCTTGGAAGTTTATGTGGGCATTTTGTTGGAAGGGTGGTGACATGTATATTAATATGCCCTATTTTGAGCTAAAGAGCATGTGTGTATGTGTGTGTATTTGTGTGTGTGTTTGTTTGTTTACTGTTCATGCAGTCATTCATCACAATATGTTAGCCATATAATTATTTACCAATTCGAATTATTGAAAACATACTGACACACACACACACACACACACACACACACACACACACACACACACACACATATAGAGCTTGGTATCAACCGTAATTGTTCTTCTTAAACAAGAGACCAAATGCTTTTGCCAATGCCTTTTGAAACCAATCACAATCCACACATACATAAAATAGACACACACCAATATAAAACGCACATTTGTAACAACTAATGTTTACTACATAGTCCATAAATGTCTTGGTAAAAGTTTATTAGAAATTATTATATACTAACATTAGTGTGTATTGTATTAGGGAAGCTTACATATATAATATATGGGTATCTTAGTGCATTAGGAATTATTCTACACTAGTGTAGGCATATAATCAGGAAAGTTGTATAGAAAAGTACATTAATTTATTCTTTTGCAATAATTTTGTCAATCCCAACAAACTACAATCCCCAGTCAATATAGGCACCTATAATGTATGTGTAGGAGGCTGAGCTGGGAGAACACAGAGCATTGGACACAGTCCTTGAAGCAATTTATGATATGGACTCATGCCAGTGTCAGAATCTAATATCTATTCCACACAGTGTTGAGTTCCAGTCAGTGCAAGACAAGGCCGATCCTCCGGGAAGTGTCACAAATGTCAAACAATGCATCTCATAATGAAGTATTGACCACTGCACACTCCTGTTGCAGTTAAGGTACTGGTACCTGCTCACCTCCTGAACCCTTAGATGGGAATCAGACTGTAGCAGTGCTGATGTTCAGGAGCTGGACCTGGGCGCTGGTCTAAACGCATCACTGCTTCACAGACCATTTAGCTCTTCCTGTTCTCCTCTCAATTGCGTGCCGTCCCAGCGGGATGGTCCTGAGCGGTGTGCTGCATGCGGCCCGTCTCCGCCTGCGCCTGCTAATTACACACTGATGAAGAACAAACCGACAGGCCTGCACCCTTAGCCCCACACGTACACGCGCTTCTGCGCTAATTGAGTTAGCTTAGGTGCAAACACATTGACAGAAGGCCCGAGGCTCTCGCATGATTAAAAAAGGCTGTTCCAGGTGGAAACCACAGAATAAGTAGATACATTCCTTTAAACTCTTGGAGGGAAAAAGAAACATAAAGAAAAACAAATGCATTATTTACCTACAACCCCAAAACAGCAAGTTATACATAATGTGGCTTGAAAAGGTTTATTTAAGAGAGGAGAGGGAGACTGAAGCTTTTTTTTGGGGGGGGGGCCCACTAAATCTGTCCGTGCCAATATATGGTTAACCACACTTAGAAAGGTCCTGCCTCAAACTGATGTTATGTTATCCACATGTTCAAAGAAATAGAGATGTACTGGATCTGTGCATCAGGCATTCTTTTATCACAACACACTAATGCACAGCGGCTACTTGCTGACCGGTTAATCACATCAGCGTAAACCCGCTGTCACTAATAAGCCCTGATTCACCTGAATTCTCACTGTAGCCACACGATCTGTATCAGATGCACTGTCATTAAACAGCAATGAGGCTGAATTTGTCTCGCTGCACGCTTCCCAAATTAAGAGTCACCGTGCTGATAGACTGAGGCCTGCACAGAATAGTGATGAGCAGAGAGGGAGAGAGAGGGAGAGAGGGAGAGAGAGAGAGAGAGAGAGAGAGAGTGAGAGTAGCTCCCATTCTGTATGTCACCCCTCCCCCCTCCCTTACAAACATGCAGAACGAAGGACACACCTGAATCACCAGCATATGGGTCAGCATCCATTTGAATGATCTCATTTTACCACCTCATTATTCACCGTTTCCTTCCCCAAGTAAACAAAATGAACAAATTAAACAAAAGAACCAAACCCTAAAACGTAGTTTAAAACAGCAGAGCTGAGGAACCCTACGGTGCACGGCACCCCTAAGCAGCACCAATCACCAGCCTCACAGGGTTTTTCGTGTTAGCAGCAGGTTCAAGATTCACTGAGTGCAGCAGCACGGCTAATGATCTGTCACCACCATCGCGTACAAACCAATTAACCTCGGTGACCCTGGAGATGGCTCTCACATGGCACCAACTCTGCAGAGAGGCCTGATGCCTTATCTTCAATCAGAGATTCGAAGCAGTGCATTATGGGGATGTGTTAGACGGCTGAGGACACTCAGTACAGAGAGGCGGGGTCAGTTAGACAGGATGAGGATCGTGGCTCGTGACATGTTCACCTCCATGTCAGCTGGTACTTCGAATGAGCAACAGCAATCAGATCAACAATTTTTTATTTATTTTTTTTGATCGTTTGTAGCTGGTCCATCTAGAAACCTAGAGACGTTCAGGGATTGCTAGCGGCTGGCCGTGCTTCAGATATGTCATTTATACTGATAATTGGGCTTCAAAGAAGGGAGAAAATCTAACCACTCATGTCCACTGTCGGATGTTCTGCACCAGAGTTTAGAAGTGAAGCAAATTTATGCCTAAGGCCATTCAAGTAAGGAAAAGATAAACTTATGGGTAGAGATTTTTGTTTAGAGTAAATCAATATGTTCCTGGTGATTCTAGGATATGTCTGTATGTTCCTGATGGTTCTAGGATGTATATGTTTCTTAGAATGTGACAAAGTGAATGAGAGTAAAAAGTGTGTTATTCTCCACTACAGGATTGTCATGATCTCTCTCAATGTCTCTCTCTGTCTGTATCTCTCAATGTCTCTCTTTCTTTGTCTTCCTCTCTCTCTGCTACAAATTCAGAAGTACTTTGCTTACACAGCTGATGAAGAACTTCTGTCCGGAAATCCTGCATACGTCACTATTATTTTTAATATATATAATATGTACACACACACATACATAATGTATTTTGTGATCAAGATGTTTAATTTTTTCATAAATCTCAGTCAGTGAGAGTCTGGTGTTCTCGGGTGGAGTGACAGTTAGCACAGTACCCATCAAGGACTGAGATGTGTAATACTGACAGTCCTGATGTGTGAGGATGAAGAGCAGGATGAAGAGCTCCTACTGTGGCTCCTCCCCATTTTTCCACCATGCTTGGGTAACACTAGTGTTGGCAAGCTCGTAGCAGACCCTGCTTTTGGACATTCTACTGGGCCTTTTCTGCTGTTAGCAGGTGGCATGGGAGATTGAAGAAGGTCTTCTCCAGAGAAGAGCAGCCAAGCATGGGGCTGTAACCTGCCCTCGTGCACGTCTGGTCTGCAAGGATAGGATAAACTGGAGCAGAACTAACCATCCCGTGAGATAACAGAAAAAAAAAGAAACTATACCGGTTTAGCCAACATCAGTGCATGCTGGTACAGTCCCAACAAGTACACATTCTAAAATGAAAATACCATATTTCAGATATAGATTTTTTTTTCTTACTCAGGAAATTATAAGACTTGACAAGCAGTGTTTCCCTGTATATAGCAACTGAGAGGTTTATTAACTAAACTTGTGCTATTCAGCTTGTTCAGAACACAGAAGACAAAATGCCTGAAATGAATTGTGTTCTTTTATGTGACCCTGTCCCAAATTACACAGACTGCTGATCGATATTGAAGAAGGCTCTGATCGGAAAACTAGCAAACTGGTAATTAAGCCTGACTGGAAATGACATCATGGTTGGCTCCAACCCCTCCACGGCTGTCTCTAAGCCTCCCTAGTAAGGACATGATGGATGCCCTGGCCAAGTGCATTGTACAGTGAGGTAAACTGAAGGGTGTCAGGGTTTTTGAGTGGCACGAGTCGTTACTAAACTGTGTCAACAGACGTCCTTTCTGTCTCCTTATGATAAATCACACTTGTCAACTCACCATCACCTCTGGAGTTTTGGTGGATGCACTCATGAGGGGTAACAAACATGCCGCCCCACCTCCAACCCTACACCCTGGGGCTTCTGCTGTGTGCCATCACTTTGTGAAGTGCCCTGCCAAGAATGGAGTCAATAAAGTACACTATGTTCATTTCATCTGGTCGTCCCAGGAAAATTCTCTCCAGTTTGAAAAGGTATGCAAATGAAATGCATGGAAACAGGTATTAACTGCTATTTTATTCCAGTGATTTACTTCTTTCTGCCCGTCAGCTCACTGGCTTGGACTTGGAGTGCATCTGCAGGTCTGGGCCTTACCTGGATTTCCCGAGAGCAAAAAAAGCAAAGTGCAACGTGAATAAATGTGTTGGGTCTTGAAATTCCCAAACTCCACCATAAACATGAAAAAGAAAAATCTGTCTGGATGTCGAGTGAATGTGAATTTGTTGATTTGATTGAGAACCTGCTAGTCTATATCACATGTCATAATGTTTCAGTTTTGTGATGGCATGAATTAAGACATTAGAACAAATGAAAGTGAATTAATTTTGATTAATTTTGACAGGTACTTCCAGTTATGGTACGTACACCATCAGCAATGTGCAATGTCTTCCAGCGTACGTACCATGTGAGCCTGTTTCCTTATCTCTGACCTTCCTTGGCTATAACTTGGTAGCAGATAAGCATGGGAGCATCCCCAGATTGAGAAGTACGCAACTTCAAACCTTTGGAGCCTAATGAAACCTCTTAAAATAGTTCTGACCCAAGTTTGTTTAAGGCTACACTCTAAATTACCCATGCTGAGAGCTGTTCAGGTCCACTCGGCTCCGCACCACATCTGGTAGTCTGGGAGTCACTGAGGGAGATGTTGGTTTATGCATGGGTCTTGATGACACTTAAGACTGGTCTGATGTGTAAATCAAGACACTTTAAATAAAGTGGATGCTAGCTAAAAGATGTCTGTCATTAGATTGCTTTTTTCCTCTTCATCATCTTCTTCTCTCTTCACGCCCCCCCCACCCCCCCCCCTTACTGACTTCCCAAACTCACAGAGACATGTGGGTGTGTAGCTGTGTGCCCAATTGCGTTGGGATTGTTCACTGGCCAGGCGGCTGCTGCGCTGCCATGATAAGAGCCACTGGCAGGAGACAGCATGTGTGCTCTGGGATCAAAGCAGCCAGGAGTTGAAATACAGGGAAACAAGTCAAGACCTGCCATCGTCAACACACCAAAGCCACTGTGGCTGCTTTCAAAGGCCCAGAAACAAAGCTTGCATCCTCTTGTTGTCTGTTTAACCATAAACAAACTTCACATTCTGTGGAGGTGGCCCAACCCACCTGGAGCACATCTGCACTGCCCTGTTTAGGACATTCCCCAATTAAAGAATCTGCGTTAAACAGTAACGATCAATTCCTAATTCCATTGTTTTTGTTACAGGACACCCATGTCATTAAGACAAGAATAGCCAGTCCTCTCACTGGGACAAGCACAGACTGTAGACCGAGAGAGAGCTTTGGAAGAAACATGTCCGCTTCCCTGGTTTGTTTGTGAACACAAGACAGTCAACAGCCTGAATCCACAAGAGAAAAACCACTCTCACCATTTGCATAGGGTAGGAATCTTCTCACAACGGACGGTTACGTTTTCACACCACACGCAGCTTGCAGCTCACAAAACATATGGTAATATCTGCTTATTTAACCACACCTGAGATGTTTTTTGCTTCCTTGGAGAAAGCTCTCAGAGGTATATATGAATAACGGTCTTCAAGCCCTGGGAGTGAGAGCAGCATCTCCCATTTTCTGAGCGTACTTCATCACCGCACTCGATAGCGTGGTGTTCAAGGAGTCCGCTGACCACACACCAGCATGTTTCCATGGTAATGAGGCCCTTCTGTTGGAAGCAGTACAAAAGGTTCCAAGTCTTTTTATCTCAGGGAAGACAAGCAGGTAATTTAATAAGAGCTTCGATGAAGATCAGGACACGACACGAGATTAAGATGACACAGAACATCATTTTCAGGGACGGGTAAACAAACATGGTGAGAACAAAAGCCAGAAGGCTGTTTACAAGTGTTATCAAATAATGTGATATTTGGCCAGTTGAATTGTAAAAATAAAGGGAAATGCTGCAGTTTTAAGCTCATGCTGTCAGCAAAGCACCAGAGGGCAGAGTGGTTTAAACAAAGAGCAACATATTCCCCTCTTGCCTTACAAAGACTGTAAGATTTACAGACTGTAAGTGAAATTTTTAAATAATAAAATAAATGCTAATGATATATACTAATTTAAATGTACATGTTTCTTTAAGGGAGTTTTGAAGATATATTGTAGTAAAGTGTGACCCAAGGGCCTCTTTCTAAATCCTGAATGACTTTGCCTTAACAGGAATGAATTAACATGATTCCAGCAGTGACATGTAATTTCACATTGAATTCAGTCACACACGACCGTATAATTTGCAGTCTAGATGGGAGAGTCATGGTATGGAAGGGGTCACACTGCCCTTCAAATGGAAGTCTATACAAATCCATTCACCTCCATTTCCGAAGGTGAGATCTGATGATTAAACAGAGTCCGAAAGTGAGGACGGAATGTTGTAGGAGTTCCTGACACAGGCCGTACGAGAGGGGCATTTTCTTTTCTGCCGGCTCTAATTCCACTCAACCCTTTTTTTCCTCGCGATATGCGATGCACAGCGAGCCGCAAATCCAGTTTGCATTTTGGAGAAGCAAAGGCATTCGAGTCTGTTGTTTGCTGACCTGTATAAGTTGGGTGTGCTCAACCTGCCATTACTCTAACAAACTGCACAGCGTGCACTTAGAGGGAAGGGGAGGTGTTAGCCGCTATCAGATGTGACAGCAGAAAGAAAAGGTCAGAGAAGGGAAAGTGTGATGCACTGAGACAGAAGACCGAAACACTTTCTCCTCACCAAACAGTGTTAAAACACCTCAAAGTTAAACTAACACCTGAGGTGGTAGGAGTTGTAGGTATCTGTAGGAGTTAATTTCATACTGTGTTTTTTTTTTTTTTCTGTGTACATGATGCCATTATTATTTCTTTTTGAGGCTGATCGCAGTGCTATCCAGGTTATGTGAGTCATCCTACAGTGTTTACAGTGTTTAAATAAACAAAGGGGATTGTTCATGTAGTCTAGACCCCTGTGGAAATTATTATTAGAACCAGCCCTGCGGCACTTTTCTACCATTGTAGATTGAGTGATGATGGTAATTAGCAAGAAATAAAGCAAGTTAAGGGAGTTACTGATCTCTGCAGGGATAACACTGTGTATATTTTAGAAAGGGTACCTTTTTCATTTTTGACAGACGAGGACATAAGCCCTGCTGTGATGAGGTCCCCCAGGGGAGCAGGAAGGACCGTCCCACGCCTGCCTAGTGTCACAGAGCACGCTAAGTAGCTTTATTCTAACTTGACAGGGTGTGTTTAGTGTCATTTTGTTGACACATCGCTCAGGCAGGACTGCTTTTTACAACGGGCCCCTGACAGTGACACTCCCCGTGACAGCATCTGAGCTCACTGAGCGTCACCCACCTACTGTGGGAGGAAAACAGTGGAACACTGGGAGACTGGAAGCGAGGCTCAGTGTAAAAGCCCTGCTGCTTGTACACTCTCCAAAACGAATGGCCATGTGTCAACAGAGACGCTGTATGAAAGCACCCAGGCAGTGGCTGTACTTCTACGGCAAGTCACATCCTGTATTTGCTAACTTCAGATATCTACACAGTGCAGGACTGGTTCTGATGGTTCTAATGGAACATGCTGTGCAAACACACACACACAGACACACACACACACACACGATGAACATGTACATGCAAGCATGATGCACAAACACACACAAACATCCACTGTAATTACAATCTATAGAATGATTTAATTCAATAAAAAAGTAGATGTGTTCTATGGGTATGTGATGCTGGACATTCTTGTGAATACGCAGGACATTCTTGTGAATACGCAGGACATTTCTGGGTCTGTCCTTGTTCTCTTTCAATCGATGTGTTTTGTTTTATATTGTTAGGATTTTAGGTAGAATCAGTGAAAGAGGCTTTTCCTTTTTCTCACAGTAGTCTTGCCCAGATATTCTACGCAGCAAGATGAAGTGACATCTTATGTATCTCAGACGCCTTTGTTTGTAAAGGAACATCTGGGCATGGGCCTATTTGTCACATGGCCAGTGCCTGGCGTGACAGAAGAAGGAGATGAAGGTGTGTTCACGGGTATCGTGCTGCATGTACCACACCATCAGAGCTTTGGAAAAACAAACCTCTGTATGTGGTGGAAATGCAGCACTCCCCTGCCAGGGCTGACATGTTGAGTCTCTCACACCTCCAGAGGCTTTTCTATCCTCATCATCCTAATTACTGACCAATACAGAATTATGACACCATCCCATAATTACTCATCTACATAATATAGTGATAACCCATATTAAATTGTAATAGACCCATTAAAACCTGAATTGAAACTCAGCTGACTTTTCAATTTTGTTAGTGATTTTAAGTAAGGAACTGGTTCATAAATACTTTTATATCTGTTCTTAGACTCCTCTTAGGGACACCAGTAAATGTATTATAAATTAACCCAGTTCAGTTGCCCAGTTTTACTCAGGGAGATTATGATTATTAATCAATAGTCTCTTATTATTTCCAGAATGAGTGCGACATATTAAGCTAATGATCGGGACCTGATGAACATCTGCTTGTTTGTGGTTGTGGCCAAATCAATTACTGTCTGAAATAGCTGTGTGTGTGTGTGTGTGTGTGCCCTGAGCAGAGCTGTGCTCCTCCAGGGACGGGTGACAGAAAAAGAAGCCCTGACGTCTCTCTTATCCCTCCGCTCCCCAAATCTGCGCTGCACCTGCGTTGCTCGAGTACGATAGGAGGTGTGGTTGCAGGTGATGGAGAAGCGGCTCCACCTGCAGTGAGGAGTCAGCAGTGGGAGAAAACAATCAAAACAATTTCGCACTGCTCAAGCTCTTGATATTTTTTTTTTTTCTGCCAACAAAACTGTATCACTTCACAGCCAGGTCTCAAATCAACAAACACAGAATTACACAGTGGCACCATGCCAGAATAATCAGAGTTGCTGGGGTATAACAAATGTGCAAGACTTTGCAGCTCAACCCTCATCATCCACAATAATTCCCCCCACCATCCATGCCAAGTTATGGGTGTTAATATTGAAAGGTGATGTTCATCCAGTGTGCAGTACAAAACGAGCTGGAGCATTTGGTCCAGAAACATCTTTAGTGGGTTATTACTGTACATCTCCACCTCAACGTCAGCAAGACAAAGGAGCTGATTGTGGACTGCAGCAGAAAACAGGAGAGGATCTACCACCCTGTCCTCATCAACAGTACAGCAGTGGAAAGGGGAGAGAGTTTCAAGTACCTTGGAGTTCACATCTCACAGGACCTGTCATATCACATGCAGTCACAAAGAAGGCCCGTCAGCGTCTCTACCACCTCAGACGTCTGAGGGACTTCAGACTGCCCTCCAAGGTGCTGCAAAACTTCTACTCCTGCACCATTGGAAGCATCCTCATGTGGAACATCACAGCCTGGTTCGGGAACAGCACCAAGCAGGACAGACAGGCCCTACAGAGAGTGGTACAATCAGCTCAACGTATCACCCAGACTGAGCTTCCTGGCCTGCAGACTATCTACAGCAAGTGGTGCTGGATCAGAGACAGAAAGACCAGAACATGTTTGATTGCAGTAACATTCTCATTAAAATTGATGTCTGTAACATTCTGTGACACTTGAGAAAAACCTGCAGAACAACACAGGACTTAATCACATGCAGCTCATTAACTTTATTCTGTTTTTATTTACCAAGAAAAGTTAAATGGTTGCTAGGATCTAACCACAGTCAGAAAAAACGATGACTGGACTTTTTTTTAAATCAGATATAAGTATTTGATAGAGCTTTTAAAGCACATGCCTGACTGAAGAGCAGTCTGCACTGACAGACAGTAAAATCAACTTGTGGCCTCCGATTGACAGGGATTGTGCTATGTATGTAGTTCATTGTTCTTTGTGTCCCATATGGCGTAATTGCTACTGTCAGAGACATTCAGATCCTTCAGCTGCAGACTGAAAGTGAACAAGACTTTCTTCTCATACTCATTGTTAGACTGAATTTCACGTCCAGTGACATTACAGACTGCGACAGCGTTTTGAGTGGCATCACCAGTCCCATTAAATGCCACCTCCATTGGATCTGTGATGGGGAAATCTAGTGTTAGAGATTCTTATACAGACAAAGATCACAACCTTTATAGTGCACCACAACAATGTTCTTATGAACAAATGTTATAATGCTTAATTATACATTAATTCATGAATTCTTGCTTTATAAGGTTATGTAGCTATAACCACTTATGAGTAATTACACAGGATTATGGAATGCACTAAAAAGCCTTACATATTAATAATTTGGTAATTTGTTAATTAATAACTAACCACAATTAATATATTGCCTATTTTATGGTGGTGCCCTGACACTATGTCAACACTTCCCTACATTTATTTAGTCTGCATACTTAAGTTTATTTATTACGTAAACATCAACACTCCCCCCCACAGTTATTTGTACTGACAGGTAGTAATAACAAATCAAGACTTACTGTTACCAGTCACCGTGTATGTAGCCATAACATCATTTTTCTTGGAGGTCTTATCACCACTATCAGAATCCTTCATCTCCTTCAGCAGCAGACTGGAACTGTAGAATTCACTTTTCTCATACTCAGGGTTACAGTCAGTATGATGAAATATGACTGAAAACATCCTGACCAAGGCTGCAGTGTAATGGTCAGCCTTCTTATAGAACACATGCGTGAGAGGTGATTGTTCAAAGGAAGTGTAATGGTCAGCCTTCTTATAGAACACATGCGTGAGAGGTGATTGTTCAAAGGAAGTGTCATGGTCAGCCTTCTTATAGA
>JAOYMR010000006.1:21302525-21315577 GCA_025802075.1 Tenebrosternarchus preto | reverse complement strand
TTATGCTAACACCCCAGAGTGATATACTGTTTCTTATGCTAACACCCCAGAGTGATATACTCTTTCTTATGCTAACACCCCAGAGTGATATACTGTTTCTTATGCTAACACCCCAGAGTGATATACTCTTTCTTATGCTAACACCCCAGAGTGATATACTGTTTCTTATGCTAACACCCCAGAGTGATATACTCTTTCTTATGCTAACAGCCCAGAGTGATATACTGTTTCTTATGCTAACAGCCCAGAGTGATATACTGTTTCTTATGCTAACACCCCAAAGTGATTTCCCCAAAATCAAAACCACAACCTACAGGGGTATTGATGCAGTTTACAAACATGGTGCACTCATTTTGCAAATCTCTACACGCACTTTTCATCCAAAAACATAATTTCAGTGAAACCACACTATAGAAACACTGTAGAAACATTTCAGTTTTACACTACAACATTACACTACAGCTGGAGTCATTACACAAAAGATGGAATCATTACACTACAGGTGGAGTCATTACACAAAAGATGGAATCATTACACTACAGGTGGAGTCATTTTCACAAAAGATGGAATCATTACACAACAGCTGGAGTCATTACATCAAAGATGGAATCATTACACTACAGATGGAAACATTACATTACAGCTAGGATCATTATGCATACACATATAGTTACAGTATAGCATGCACAGTGCACGCATATTTACTATTGTATACATATTCACTATGATACAGTATTCTATACATATTCATTGTGTTACAGTATTATATCCATATTCACTGTGTTACAGTATTATATATATACACACTCACTTTTCCACTGTAACCTGATTGTGTATTCATCCAGAGAATATTCAAGCTGGAAGTGAATGATGACTGGATTGAATGCATCTAGGCTGAATTTACTGTGGTCAAGAGATGCTGCAGAGCCATAGAACAAAGAGGTAGGACGTCCCTGGACAACGAGAGAGAAATGAAACATGCTTCCACCAGTCCGTGGTGTAGATCCATGTCATAACAGCACTCCTCGTGGAATTCCTCAGCAGATACTATCTAACGCTTTGCTCTCATCCACAACAACACTATTTTTCACTCCTCGTTATTGAGAAGTGAACTAATGTATTGTTGGGTTTGAGAATAAAAAGTTACATTGTACCCACTCTATTTCCTACAGAAAACTAAAAGTTGCAGTAATACAGTAGCTTTACTTTTTGCAATACACTGTCTGTCCAGGGCCACTATTAACTATAGATTGTACAATGTGTGCAATTTGGTTTTGAGGTCTGTATGAAGGATTTTTTTCATTAAAAAGTGATTTTTCCTTGTGTGTTTAAGGTTTTTGGAAATTTATATTTTATATTGGGGTTTGTGTATATTGTTTCAGGGAAACTGTACTGTATTCTGATAAATGTGTGTATCCAGATGGGAAAAAGCACAGCCAAATTTAGTGGAAGCAGAGCATTCAAAAAACTAAGGTGTTAAAGCAGTATAACTCAAGCTATACCTGCAAACAAGGGCATCGATCCCAAAGCCTGGGGCTTGTAGTTCATATATACAGGTATATAGTGGGTATAGTCCATCCACACACCTACATGCTGAGCAGTTTTAATGGCACAAACAGCTCAAATAAAACTAAATCGTATTTTGGTGTTTTGACATTAATGTCAGGGATTTATTATGCTCTACATGTTTATTATGTTCTGTGTGTGTGTGTGTGTGTGTGTGTGTGTCTGCATGCATTTGTGTAATTCTAGTAAACAGTTGCTGCATAGTAAAAGTAGTCATATATACTGTAACCATATATACATCCTGGCACCTATAGAATATGATCATCTCAGCTGAGGGACATATGAGGTGAGTAACTGCAAGCCTTACAGTAGCAGGACTGATTCTGCTTTGCATAGTGCATATGTCTGCTGGGTGGTAGCTAACACTGCAGGGGACGGCATTCTTGCAGACATCAAGGCCAATGGGAATCCTGCAAACCTGTGTGTATACAGACTGCGGGATGAACCTGTGTGTATACAGACTTCAGGATTAATCTGAAAATCAGAATGAATAAATATTGAATGTTCTGTATAATAGGTATTGACTATATACGGCCTAAGATTCAAGATTCAACTTTGATTTTATATATTAAAAAAGGATAAAAATGACACAATCCTCAAAAGGAAAATAATCCATCTGGAAACAAACCCTTGCTAAAATCCTTTGTCAAACCCTCTATGACGAAGCAAATTAATATTTTTTTTCTATTTATTAATTCATGAATTCCAGATTAATTCTCTCTGCTCTCACCCACTGGTCCGTGGTTTGGAAACCTGTCGCATGGAGCTGCAGAGAAAGCTGAGACTGGTTCTCTGCCAGGTGATTCTCTGGGGGGGAGGATATGTATTCCTCTCTGTGGCTGCACAAACAAACACATTCTACAGCAGGGAGCTGGGATAGATGCTTCTATTATGAGCGTGAGAAACCGTCCAGGCATTGAGATACACCAGGGGAAATATTTATGCTGCAGAACACAGGGAACCACTGCTTGATAGCTTCAATCCTGACTTTCAGATTAGACATAAAATAATCTGTCAAAGCGCTGGAAGAGGATCTGAGCTTTTTTTTTTTCTTGTAATAGTTCTAAATTTGACCCTCATTAATTTAGAAGGCTACATTAATCATTGTTGTAACCCAGTTTCTTGTCATCTGTCATTATATCACACCATCATTTGTTTGCAAAATTACACTACGTATTTGAGCAAGACATGACATTTTCACTTTTTGCCAGGCCTCATATCATTTGAGGATATGCAGTCAGACCAGGTGTTGTTCTTTTTAAACACAGTCATTAACCAATCAGCAGTGGACACAGAATGACTGCCCTCAGGCGAGCCTACGGATGTGGTGCTATTAGTGGTCTCTTAATAGATGCCTGTCTAACCTGGCAGGTCAGCCAATGAAGTACGGAGGTATGATCTAACGTGGAAAGATAGCCTACAATCAGCTTGAATATATACATGAATATACCTTGCATTCTGCCTAATGTTTTACCTCAGAACCTTACTGCCAGCTGTCCAGACTCAAATGATTCCCAGTCCATTAGTCCAGCGTTAAACCTACAAATGCTGAAAATGCTGCATGTGGAAACACTCTAGAACAAATTTACTTTGGCAATTTTGTTCTAAACTACAGAGACATGTGGTGTCCTTCTACCATATGACTTAATTAGCTGACTAACAAGTTTAGGCAGCCTGATAGCCTACATGCTTTGTCAGAACACATTAGTCATGACGGGAAGAGCAGTGAGCATCTCTTGCAGTGAGCGTCTCTTGATGTCTAAAATTAAATAAATGCCTGAAAAAGGATTTGTTCAGACTCAGACAAACATAACAGAAACAAGCAAATATAATCTTACAAGCCAATGAGTATTAAGTGCTCAAAATGACATTCAGGAAGATGGATGACACCTGGAATGAAAACACATTCCTTCCAAGTGTGACAGGAAATTATGCCATACAGCCATCTATATCAGCAACACATCTCCCCATATGAGAATATATGGAACAGTTCATCATATCATATCATTTATGTCTCTTCTCATCACTGCTATGTCACTTCCCAGAATCCTCCTCACCCCGCATGGCACTCCGTCCTTGACTTCCCACACCGGGGGCCGTTATCGGTCGGACTCATCCACATCGGGGGCCGTTATCGGTCGGACTCATCCACATCCGCCTATAAAGCCTAATCCTAATTGAACAAAGTGAAGCCGAGCTCTTGATTGGCATAGAGCACAATGCAGCTTCAAGGCCAGTCAGAAGCACCGTGCACACTAGAGTCACGAGAGGCAAACACTTTACTCCCAATGTCTGCACCCCAGAAAGGCTTTAGGCTTTCTGAAGACAAACCTTTAAAGAGACCTTGTGCTTGCAGTCTGAGTCAATCGATGATGCCCATTAAAAGTGTTGGTAGACCGTGGTAAACCTGAACGTCAAACACTCAGGTGGAAATACTAGGACCTATTCAGTTACCCTGGAGTTCTGTGCAAAACTGAAAGGAGACCTCTCCCTTCGACCACCCAAGTCCCCAAATATCTACTCCCTATAGGAAAGGCAGAGCATATAAAGACCTGTTAAGGAGCTGAAATCATAGAGAACTTTTTATAAAGGAAATCCTTGAACACTTCAAAATCTGGTGATCACGCAGAGTGTGGAATATAGAAAGGTAACAGAATAAGATAGCATCTCCGCATATTCTACATCAAGGTCGTAGATACAAATTCAACCTTGAGTGAACAATGCGCCTGATAAAGAGCAAATGTCATTACCAATTTAGGTTGCACCAAAAACACAAGCAATGCATTTCAGTGCAATGGAAAGCTTATTCTCTGGAAGCCTGTATTCAACCCGACCCGATACGTAGCAGGAATATACAGTGAAGGGTGAAAAAGGCTGCAGAATCACTACAGAAGAGTTTCTCAAACCCAAGCAATGAGGAAGAATAAAAGTAAACCAGACTGTATTGAAGGCAAAGCAAACACTATTTATTGACTCAAGGCACAATAATAAGCTTCGCCTTCAATTGGGGTGAAAGCAAATAGAGTAAAGATGATACCAAAGAAAAGAATAGAACAAAACGGTCCTCCCATATAGGATTTCATGAACTGATAAACACATAATACATATGAAATACATAGGGCAGTACTTGCCTATTTACCTTATCTGTGTAGACATGCAAAAACACATGTGATTACTCGTGCAGGCATGCCCAGACTTACCTAAAGCTTGCTTCCCAAAATAAACTCATAACATGCTGTGCACACACTAGAACAGTTCTGTCTCCTTAAGAACAAACTAGAAAAGAAGAGGGAGAGAGAAAAGGAAAAAGATTAGACAGAGTGAGAGTAGGAGTAAGGGACTAGTTAAGAACACATAGCTGTATAAATTAGGAAGGTCCTCCTAGAAAGAGACAAAAAGCACTTGGCTTCCAAAGGGCATCGGAGCCAACATCAGAAACCCAGGAAGGCTCCGCCCCCTTTTCCTCCTGATAAACAGGCTTATCAGTCTCTGCACCTGTGGACACAAGCTCCTGCATATCACAATGTGTGTGTACATATGATATGAAGTTATTTACATGTTGATTTTCTCAGTACCTAAGGACACTTTTGCTATCCACACACTACTTTTTTTTTTAATAAATATCTCCAGAAGAGAAATTAGTAATGCAAAGTTCAACAAACCTATGAAAAAGAAGATTCCTCTGCACTTAAACCATAACAATGAGATTGTTGACACGAAGCATTTATAGGCAGAACAGCTCTGCCATTACTCCACAGTTACAGTCCTCCATTCAATCTACTATTAATCATATAATTTAAGCAGGACACCTCCTTGATTCTGCATGGAGTCCATTTGCAGATAATCCTCACTGTTGATATTTCTGTCTTGTCCTTAAAAGTCTTAAGTAACGATCCTGGACAATGCTACTGTATCAGCGTCTTCCTGCCCAACAGAAATTCTATCCATTTCCCCTTGACTTTTTTTCAACCAATTGTTCAGTCCTTTTCTATTTAGTATGTGCACTAAAACAAAACCATAATATCCAACCTCTTTGTTGGAGTTGTTGAGAAACACTGGACCTGTAGTCATAATATTAATGAAATACACTGATGACATTTCTAGTACTGAAGGTATACATTTGAACAGCTCCAACTGCCCATTTCTAAATTCCACTCAGCTTTTGAATATACATATAATATAGCACAATGTATACATATAATATAGCGCAATGTATACATATAATATAGCGCAATGTATACATGGAATATAGCACAACGTATATATGGAATATAGCACAATGTATACATAGAATATAGCACAATGTATACATATAATATAGCACAATGTATACACCACTTGTTTGTCTGTCTGGACTTAGTCATTCTGCAGGATCTTTGCTTTGTCCATTTGAACTTGGGTGACTGGCTGGTGGAAATCCAACACCCTCTGCCCTGATCATATTTCATCATTTTACTGTCAGATGACAACACTTCTCCAATCCAAATGACATTCATGAATTTGTACACACATCCACTCTTATTGATTATCTGGTTGTGAGGATTCAGGCCTTTGCAGAATGTGGGGAATGTGAGTCCCCTTGATATATACCACACTTTATGGCTTCCTGGGCAACTGTCTGACTTGGCTTATAATGTTGACATCCAGTGTTCCATTGAGGTCTGAATTAAGAGCTTTACAGTCCTATTGATTATTACATGAGACCTGTTCATAAAGCCATCCTCCAGCATTATAAGACCAGATAAAACAACTTAAGCATTGTTCAGATCAATTACAAGAAAGCAAACGACACAGTGCCTCAACATTCATTACCATCGCGTTACAATGGAATCTGTCGAGAGGTGTAGTATATTAGACAGTAAGTGAAAAGTCATTCTTTAAATGTATGTGTTGGATGTAGGAAAAATGGACAAACATATGGAGCAACATCAACAAGAACCAAACTGTGATTGCTAGACTGCTGGATTAGAGTATCTTCAAAATGCACCAAAGCGCTTCAAAGAAAAACAACTGATGAACTGGTAACAGGTTCACTGTGACCCAAGCTTCATTGATGTTCTGGGGGAGGATATGGCTTGCCTGTCTGGTCTGATCCCACAGAACTACTGTAGCACATATTGCTAAAAAAAAAACCAAGATAATCGTGGCTCTGATGGAGAGGTGGAACACATTATTGCACTAGGGCTCCTACACAGTATTAGGGAGGTGGTTTTAATGTTAGGCTGTACATATGGTCACAAAGAAAATCCTGTCTCATCCTTCCAGTGGGTGGGATTTTTCCATCACACATGGAACTTCTACCAGAGGTTTGGGAGGTTGAGGGTGTAGGGTAGCATTTTCTAGGATTGCACAGTTCTGTACTGAAATTGATTTTGGCAGAGCTGGGATCTGTTGGAGCCACTCCTCCAGCTTAGAGGGCACAGTCCCCAGCACCTCTATCACCACTAGGACACCCTTGAACCTTCCACATTTTCTCTCTATTTTTCCTTTCTGTTCATTTTTCCAAATTCCCATATACTTCTCCATTCCTTTGGTTTCCATCACATAATATTATATATATATATACATACATACATACACACACATACATACACATACATAATAAAATCTCTTTTACAAGGTGCAGGAGGTGAGGGTTGTAGAGGCACGTCTTTACCATCCATTTAGAACCAAAGAAAACAGATAAATGCAAAAGTGCATGCAAGCGCCAACACAACTAGCACCTTAATTAAACTGCGAGCAAAAAGCGTGAGGTGCTTAGTTAAATAAGAAGTCTTTTTAAACAGCACTGGGAGAGTGAGGAGGGTTCCTACAGCAACGTTGCAGGCTTCTGTCAGTTGAATGCCCAGCACTGCTGGACCGGACCTGTGGGTTTTTATGGAGAGAGTGAGCGAGTGAAAACAAACGAGGAACAGGTGCACTTAATCTAATAGCTGGGTGATTGTGATCGAGGGAGGAGCTTAGTGTGTGTGAGTATGTGGGTGGGCGTGTACCTCAGGCTGCAGGGCTGGCCTCCTGTGACAATTGTCTGCTATGTTCTAGTGGTAACTGATTACTCCTGACTGATTACTCCTGTAAAAAGGTCACATTTGAGGAGACTGGTTATATTTAAATTCAAAGAAGATTCCAGGTATACTGTAGTAAGACAGTAAAGTTATTTAAAATCATATATATACAGGTGCTGGTCAGAAAATTAGAATATCATGAAAAAGATTTATTTCAGTAATTCCATTCAAAAAGTGAAACTTTTATATTATATTCATTCATTACACACAGACTGATACATTTCAAATGTTTATTTTTTTTTATTTTGATGATTATAACTGACAATTAATGAAAATTACTGAAATAACTACATTTCATAGTCTTGTACTCATACATGTGTAATGACAAAGTTGAATCTAATCTAATCTAATCTAAAAAATAAATAAACTTTTTCATGATATTCAAATTTTCTGACCAGCACCTGTATATATATATTTGTTTACTTTATATGAGTCATCAATCATTTTATCACTATAAAATAGCAGACAATATTTATAAAAGTGGCTATTTATTAAACTTTCTCTCTAAAGTGCAGCTCATATGAGTTGTATAATCATTTCTTTAAATAGCATTTTAAAACATAGCAGCTTGCAGCTTTCTAAACGTTTACAGATTTTCAAACTTTACTTATGTCATTTCTGCCCCCCCCCACGGCGCAGCATCACAGATGTGGTCTGGATCTCATGTGGGTGGTTCAGATTGAGTCTCTGAGTGTGAAAACTATTCAGATAATCAGGTAGTCAAGCACTGCACTCAGAGTCTCGAGAAGAAATCACAGTTTAGTTCTGCTGTCTGTTATTGATTATAATACTTTGGTTCTCAATGCCTTGGATCTCTCTGTATATGCTATACCTTATGTCCAGTGTCCCACTGTTTCATTACTTTTTTCTTTATTTCCACAAACTTTAAGTGTCCTATTAAAACAACTTTACAACAATGTACACAAATCACATTCCTAATCCCTAAACAAGCTGTAACAACACTTAGTGCACACAGCTCCTGCAGGATAGATCACTTTACATGTGCATTTTCTTATGCATGCCAGCCCAAGGTCCTGTACGTTTGCCCCAAGTGTAGTCCTTGAGGACAACCAGCCAGCCTGTTTCAACAGAACATGAGCACAGAAGCTAAAAGTCCATCTTACCTGAACAGTTTCCATATTTTTCCTTGCTCACAGAATTTTGCCTGATTGCCCATTGTACGCAGAACTCATAAATTAAACTTGGAATTGTTTTAAAAAATTCTATATACTTTGTTCAGAATTTTAATCTCTTCACATCCTATAGAAAGACATTCTCAGAAAGGAACCTGATAGAATCAAATGTCAAAATATACACTTCATCTTTAACAAATTAAACATTGAATAAAAAGTTTGGCTACATTAAGAAATGTTCCAGAAGTTCACCCATAAGCACCTTTCATACTCATGACCTATCCAATTTATTTACACAAACTACTGACATCACAATGGAAAATATCTAAGCTATCTACACTGGTCATGTTTGGTTAGCAGACATGATAAATTAACAAATCTTCACAAAAACAGTAATTTGGCCAAACAAGGCTTACACAAACCCATTACTGTAAGGAGGCTGCCAGGCCGCCGGGGTAAACAAAGGTGGCAAACCCCAGTTAACACACTAGGAAAATACCCCTACTGGAGCAAGGAAGGGAGAAAATAAAATAGGAAAAAATAACCAAACCTGGGCAGATGTGGGGTGGATAACTGAAACAGACAGCGAGGCAAACAACAGAAAAGGATGGTGTTAACTTCTCCCAGAAAACACATCTGAAGACAAGCAAGAGACTCTCAACCAGAAAACAGAGAGCAGAAACAGAAGAACTTGAGTGCCAGTATCAAATACCAACACCAACAAATCAGCACCAGCATTACACAAATACTTCACAAAGACTGAGAATTTTATTTAATGTTTTTTTTGTTGTTTTTTTTTTTGTATTTCTCTTATGTTCTCTTATTGTATTTCACAATGCTACCTGTATAGGGTAGGGTCACCTGAAGGGAATCATGCTAATGAGGTCTCACTGACTCAAGGCTCGTTGTCTTCCCCTGGTGGTTGCCAGCTGGCATTACAGATCAACCATTACAGTTACCTTGCCTAATCACCAGCAATTAAAAAAACAAGAAAAAGGCCAGTTTTATTGTCAGAACAGAATAGGATTCCCTTTGAGAGGAGGTTCATAGATTCCATAATCCCTTGACAGACAGTGTCATCTACAGTCACAATCCAACCCCTCTTAACTCTTGGCTAAGTAACAGATGTATGCTTTTTATAACAAGAATGAATGGCACAGATCCAATATTATTAATCCAGTGTAAACATCAAGACCTGAGTTGTCCTTACAAACTGTCCACTTGGGTTCATTCACCTCAGTTCAGCATTGCAATGCTTTTCCCTGATGGGTTCAAGCTCCTTATTTTCTGCTTACAGGCAGGTGCCAGGAGCATGGAGGCCTAGTGAGATTTCAAAAAGCAATGCCATGGTATGGGCCTACAAGCTTCTTTACTGACAGTGTAATCAGGATCTTCAGTGGTGTCTGCTCTGATTTAAAATATTACCTGTTTAAGATACTCTGGAATCTGCATGTTAACATTGTTTAAATCACAATCGAAAAATCACTTTCCTATCACTTACTCGTCTCTGGCCAGTTTTACTGCTTGTCGTTGTTGTAGTGAAGATGAGTGTAGTTTTGAGAACTGATACATCACAGCACTAACAGTATCAAATAGCATGTTCTTACTGAACCACAAACAAAGCACCGACTGTGTTATTTACAATTTGGCCTGCTGTTTCTAAGTGCCATTCCTGTGTTTTGCTAACTGAACACAGTAACTATCAGTAACTATAAATAAAATCAAGCCGTCAGAAACCATTACAGTTATTCATTCTCAAGTGAAAAGATCACAGAATCTTAGACATATTTATGTAATATCACTACTAAACAAACAAACAAAAAAACTCCTTAAATATACTCATGAATCCTAGTCCTATCCAAGACTGAGAGGAGAGCTGCCTTAGACCCAGCTGTAAGAGCCATGAGATTCTAAAAATACTTTGAAGTCTACAGCTGCTCAGGCTGTGAAAGCGCCTGCTTCTGGTGAAAAGGTTCCATGCACGCTGATACACTTTTTCGGTATAATTCCATACATGCTGATAAACATGTTATGGCATACACACAAGCAGAGTTCTTGATATTAGTGCAAACTCACTAGATACTTATTCTTATTTGGTACAACGACAGAGAGGCCTGGTCACTATTAACTGTATGAGATCACTGTGTAAGATATCATTTTAGACAGAATGACTTTCCATCTCATTCATCAGTGTCATGTTCTTGTGTCTCCAAAGCACAGGCAGTGGTTGAGTTGAACAGGCAGGTGTAGGGATGGATAACGTCCTTATGAATAGAAGCAAAACCCACAAAGCTCTGAGAACCATCTTATAATTAACATTGCACCTAAAGGGACAAGAATAATTGTACCATCTTATGGCTATTATTCATATACAAAGCTCCACGAACGACTCATTTCACCTTTTGAAAACTTTAGTCTCTTTGGAATGTTCTTGCAATGGCCTTGAGATGTCAGGAGCTGTTACACTGCCCACCATTTGCATTCAGAGCCTGTCTGCATCTAATTTCCAATCATCAAATAGTACTTTGAATGAATCTGTTATCATCTTGGAGGTTTCATCACCTTTTAATCCCACCTCTACTTTGTAAGCGCAGCGTGGAAGAGCGCGGGCAGGTGAAGAGAAAGCACACAATACAGCTCTTTGAGGGTTCATTTTTCGTGACCAGGATGAAATATTTCTCACTTGAAAGATGATGGTGTGATGTGTCTCAGAGTGCCCTTGTTGTAGCTACTGCAGAAATGGGTGCAAGAACAGTAATCTCTGCTAACAGATGCGCACACACACACACACACACACACACACACACACACACACACACACACACACAGACACACACACGTGCACACCTTGAGTGCTACTATTCCACATTGCATTCTTGGGAATAACCTCACTACAGAAACCAAGATAGTGAGGTTCAAATATGTTTTACAATACATCTACTTGATATTTTTTTTGCATTATGTATCTACCTCAATATCTTTTCCAATTCAAAACTTGGTGAAAATAGTCATCAATATTCTTTAGACATTTCTACAATATCTACTTTCCTGTATATGAGTATGCTCTGTAAGGAAAGTAAAAAATGTCATGAATTAGAGTGCTTAATGTTTTGAAAACATATCTCTGTAGGCACAGTATCCACCTGCATGTTCTTAATTGAGCACCAAGTGAACAGAGAAGGGGAAAAAGGAGTTGCATATACAAACACATATGTAAACAAACACATATGTACACAAACACATTTGTACATAAACACATGGTGTTCCGGCTTTGTTCCGGCTTTGAATACACTTGTACTCTCTACATCGTCTTGTAGAAGATGAAGATTCAGTGGAGACTCCTCACCAGGAAACAACTGTAATAACCGTGGAATTAAAAACTTCTTTGTTGTGATTTTAATCATTTATTGGGACACATGCTCACACAACCTTTATGAATTGTCTCGTTTTCAGAAACGGAGGCAGCAGATGAAATTTGATTTACCACTTGTTTTTAGACCCATAATAACGCACCTATAGTTTTGTTTATATAAATGTATAAGCAAACAAACAGGCCAGAAGCAAGGAGGCTCTTGTACCCATTTAAAACAAACACACAAAGACAAATATGCTGCATCCTGTATCAGAGAAAAGATTCCCTTCAAAGACATCTCTCACACACACAGCAGCTGCAGATCCAATATGTCACCAGTCGGATAACAAAAACAGAATTTGATGGTTTTTAACTGGCTGTCTAATGCATTCGGCCTGCCGTTATGACACAAATCCATGTTTATATGCAGCAGCCTGCCGCAGGCTTTGATATCCCACACCCTGATCATGCAATTGTGTGCTCAAGGCCACCGGTTCTTAAGCCTTGAGCATTCAATGGTACTACCGATACATACGTGTCTTGGGTGTTACATTCAAGACTGTCCTCATCAAACAGGTATCAGTGAAGAGGAGAGGACAAACCTGACTCACACGTAGCACACGTATCACTCCAAGCCATGCTTTCATGCTACTGGTGTGCTTGAGTTGAACCATTTTTATTTGTCAATCAAAACAATTGCTATAAATTGCAAAGAAAATAAGAAAACAAAACAAACTGTGTCAAGTCTTATGACCATCATCATTTCATTTGTCTGTGGTCAGTGGAGGTACGACCACAGGACTTAAGGACTCATGATGTTGTCACTCCCATATATATTATATATATATTCTTATATATATATATATATATATATATATATATACACTTATATGGCCAATATATATATATAAGAATATATATATATTAGGCCATATA
>JAOYMR010000006.1:21267513-21302425 GCA_025802075.1 Tenebrosternarchus preto | reverse complement strand
TATATATAGGCCATATAAGTATTTCCAGTGCCAGGATATTGGACCATCAGCTTGCTGAATATTTTTTTAAACCATAGACTCTATCCACACATTACTGAAGGTTTTTACACATTTGCAATATTTATTCTCCTAAAAAAGAAACAAATCTGATTGCACATTATTTAATTTGATTCCTTTACATAGGAAACATAGCAATATTTGAGAATAATAAAAAGCATTCATTATTAAGTACAATAAGCTTCAAAGAGGAAATGAAGACATAACTGAATGGATTTGGACCAGCAAAAAAACAAACAGATATACAAACTGTACAAAGGCTTAAAGGCTTAGAGCTCAAAGAAACAAAAAACATTGCAAAAGATCTGTAAGTAGAGTCCTGTGGTGTAGCATACATACATATCAATAATAAATCTGTAAGTAGAGTCCTGTGGTGTAGCATACGTACATATCAATAATAAAAACAATCCTCAGTGTAGAGAGGGATGTGCAAAATGCAGAAGACATTATATAAAAATATATAAAGTGATAAGTGACATGATGTGCAAAGTGTCTGAGAGCCAAATATATTAACTAGTAACCAGAATAGCCAGAATCTATGCAAACACATGTATACATTAAGACCAGTAAGTACACTACACATGCATGCATATGTAATGATGACTGTGTGACAAAGTACCATCGTAAGATTTAACACAGTTCACAGCAGCCTCCCACCTGCCACAGGCAGAGCTGAAAGGTCTTATGGCTCTTGGGACAAATGATCTCCAGAGTCTGTCAGTAAAACATTAAGGAGGGAAAGCATCTTTGGATAGAATCGGTTATGTGACCTTCTAAATAATATAAAAGTGCATCCAGAAAACTAGAACAAGCCTATAGCTGGTGGTCAGTGCTCAGTAAAAGCCAATGTAAGAGACATTCTTTTACCCCCTCTGTGGCTGTCAAAACAGGGTGACACAACCCTATGAACTGGTCATGTCAGAATAAGAGCTGTGCCTGACAACCACAGGTCCAACGGGTTGTTAAGAGACTATATATGTCTGTTCTTTTTCTGTGTGCTTGTATAACACAGATTGCATCATTTTCTCTCCCTTAGCGGTCTGCACACTAACTCCCTTTGACTTTAATCATTTATTTATCCAACCTGCGGATCCATTCACAGTTCCCGTGGTCTGAATCTAAAGTTCAGAGATCAGAAGCAAGGACCTGACAGGCACTCCATCGAGAGAGAATGGCATCTAGCCACTCTCAGTCTAGCTGTTTACCCATGAAATACATGTGTGCTGAGGTGTGTCAGAGGTGTATTGCTTTTGAGGGGCCACTTAACACACCAGTTGACGTGGAGAGCTGTGTCACTCAGACTGTGTCGAATTGAGAGGAAACTGTGCTATCAGCATAGGACAAATGTCACATCCGCCAGAACTGATGTGAAGGGATGAAAATAACATAGCATGGCTGAAGTTAAAATCTCATCTAAAACTGAGATTCACGCTGTCGCTTGTTCATCCTCTGCCATTTTCTGATGGAATTAACGCTAGGAATGATTTCTAAGGCCTGTTTCTTTTTCTTCAAAGTATATCTGCCAGCAATCCTGAGTCTATTAAACCCGAACATTAAAAACTGCCTCATCAAGTGGATGTCCACAGGTCAATGTGGAGAACGCTAAATCATGCCTTCGGAATTAACAGTCATGGACGAGGTTCACAGAATAACTGTCCTTCTGTCAGGCTGATTCTCCAGTGATGGTGCTCTGGCAGATGACCAGGGAGCTATGGGGGACAGGGCAAAGGTTGAATGGCTGGCGCTGATTTCATCCAGCAGAGGCTGTCTAGGGACTGGCTTTTTGGCCCTAATCATCACATCTGCGCATGTTTTATTCATGCGTTAGCAGGCCTGGAAATACTGATGGGCTCAGCTCAAAGCCAGTGTGAATTTTTCATGAGTTCCATAATAGGGCCAACATCTGACCTGTATAGAAAACACTTCATGAGTTTTAGATCACTGGAAAGATAAAAGCTAAAATCTGAAGTATTGCTTAGGTGAAATCAAATTCTAGAATATCTTAAAACTGATTTGGCCTCTTTCAAAAGAAAACTGCAGTGTTACACCACAAAACGTGCTGTCCAGCAATCAGAGCAGTTTAAAATGTTTAGGGCATTTTGTTGTCAAATGCTTTTATAGTTATATATGATACAATAACTAGGCCTTGGATCTATTGGTCTGTAGCAATGTTTGGTTGTATAAGTAACTCTAAGAATAACCAAAAACATTGTAAACTACTCTGAATAGTTCAGTTTTTATAATAAAATATACTTTTTGTGCTTTAGTTCTTGGATGCTTTTAAATGCCATTTGCTTGCCAGCATTTTCCTTTTTACAGTTTTATCAAGTCATGTTTGATTTGATTTCAGTTTATTTCATACTGAATGGGCTACAGAAACCATGGTATGTTGCAGAGATGTTTGGGGTGTGTCGTCTTGGAACGCTGACAGATCTGAAGGCCTCTGATGAAATGGTGATTCCTCAAGGGCCTCTAAAGCCCAGTTTCTCTCAAGCATCACAGAGTCTAGGCCATCTTACCTACTCTGGTATATCTTGAATATGTTAGAAGTTTTTTGACCCTTGTGGATAGATGATTTGAGAACACATTGGAGTAGCTTCTGTTTGTCTCCATCTTGGCATCAACACATCTTTCACCAAAGACTAGTGAATGTTTTTTGGGTTTTTTTTTCACAATGTGATTAATAGGGAAACCAAAAGAATATAAAAATACAAATACTGTCACTATTACAGTGGAAAGAAATGTGGAGTGAGATCTTTATTCTTTTATCATTTAGTTTTTATCTAAAAGAAATCCACCAAAATAACCAAGCGTCATGTACCAGCCCAGGTTGCCATGGAGAGCATCACGTCCATGGGCAGCCACACGAGATGGGCCTTGTCTTTCACAAACAACTCATGATATGCTGTGTGAGGAGACAGCGGCATGCCTGTCTCACAGGGGAATATCCTGCTCGGAGGGGATGAGATTGATGTGATGTGTAATGGCACATTTCCTGCCATAGAAGAGAGAAGAACCAGTAACATATTTCCCTGTCCAAGTTAGAGAGCGTTCTGAGAGGAGAGAGGTAAGCAGCTTATGTTTATCCAGAAACATCAACAGAGGTACCATGGAGCCCAATTAAATTGTTACAATATGCTCATATGCAAATAAACAAATAAACAACACACTCACACAGTAAGGTTATTAATATCACCACATGGCATTTGTAGCAAGGTTATGATTAATGAAGTTAGAACAATGGAAACACACAAATATGTTTGATGCATCTTTCTTTAGGAAGCAAAAAAATACATCACCTACACTGAACATTCCTGATACTCCAGAACACACCATGAATCAACAGAGAAAGGAAGGTTTAAATCACATAATTTCATGTGTCATATTTATACATCTTGATTGACTGATTCTCTCTGCTAAAGATTAGACTGCAATAGAGCATGATGTTTAATTAAACTGATTGGATCTAGTCAAATTAGAAACATCTCAAATAGCATCCTCCTTACAATGCTGTACAATTAATACATATATATATATATATATATATATATATATATATATATATGGACACAACAACCATTACTGTAATGATATGGATTGTTTTCAGAGAGAAGCTATCACAACAATTGTGACATGGTCTTGGCTTGTTTCTTCTGTTTGGCAAACTGCTTTATTTGATTTTATGACAGAATACTGACATTTATTTGATTATAGTATAGTATAACTACAGTTACAATACATAAAAAACTATAGTTAAAGACATGTTAAGACATGATAACTTCTCTTATGGTTTTACATCAGATAAATCAGCTTTGGCATTTTCAAACGCCAACCTTCTGTGAGACAGCTACAACCTTTTGTGAGACAGCTACAACCTTCTGTGAGACAGCTACAACCTTCTGTGAGACAACTACAACCTTTTGTGAGACAACTACAACCTTTTGTGAGACAGCTACAACCTTCTGTGAGACAGCTACAACCTTTTGTGAGACAGCTACACCCTTCTGTCAGACAGCTCTTTCCACTCTCGCAAGCCTGTAGTCCACTTCCTGTGAGACAGCTATTTCTACTGTAAAGATTTTGCAGTCTACTTCCTGTGAGACAGCTATTTCCACTGTCAAGAGCCTGCAGTGCACCTCCTGCCAGCGAATCTAATGCAGGGCCTGTCTCACTAGTGTCTGTCGTGTATTCCTAAGAGGGGGATACCAGGGGATGTTAAATATTCATTGATTACTTGAAAGCCTTGGAACAAAGAATATGCCCTGCTTTGAAAACTAATACAGGGAAAAACAAAAACAAATGAAGCAGAGGTAGAAAATCCATTGTTGACACTTTTCTCTCGACTGTGTTTTTATTCTCTCCAAATATGAATGGATGAAACTGGGTCCCTGAGCTCTTCATTAAGGCAGATGCCTAAAAAAAAAACCCCTCTGTGATAATGAGCAACACAAGAAAAAGACAGAGTGTAATTAACACAGAACCAACTGAAATAAGGGTCCTCTGTCAGTCAAGCAAAGAAAGACAAAGATCCAGTAGTGAAAAGGGTTCAGCAGGACCAGGAGCAGGACAGCTCCCAGTGATTCGGTCCTGCAGGTCAAACATGCCAAAGCCTCACTGTTGCACTATAACTTCCTGCCTCCCTGAAAGGGTCACACGGGGTCACACTCGGTGAGAAAGATGTGAAAACACTATTTTTTACTCTAAAAACACTGCATTTCTCTAAAGAATGGCTGCAAAACTGGATTAGCCTTACTCACTTTAATGACAGGCTCAAGATGGAACATAACTGCTGCTGGAGAAATTATAGGACCCTGCAGAGCGATTTTCTGGCAGATCAGCAATTATTATGATGCAAACATTTGAATATAGACAGGCACTGATAGATCTAAATGATTAGTATAAATCTACCTAGCAGAATGAATCACATTTATTCCAAACATTTTCCGTAAATGTCCTTTGAACACAAAAGCTATCCTGGGAATCGTAACAAAACAAGGGATAGATTTTAGGAAAATCAATATGTATACTGTACACAGATATTACGACAGTTTCACTAACTGTACTGCAAACACAAACTAAAGATATCTGAATTTTTGGCCATTTTTTTTCTGTGTCATCAGTTCTACGATTGCCACTCTGTATTGTGTGCATAGCTACTGCAGGATCAATATACCATGCTGCTAAGCGGTTTTTGCCCAAAGTCCTTCCCAGCATGGACAAGCTTCATATCAGATGTGTCTGTCTACCCTACATAAGAGAGTGAGTGAAAGCCCTGTCACTTAGCATCAGCCTGCCTGCGTGTCGGGAGAGAAACGGCCTTGGGCTAGTGTTGTAATTTATGAGGGAGCCCAGGAGAAAGCAAATATGTAACTAAGACTTAGGCTGGAGAACATGCCATAAATCTGCAGAGATGAAAGTCTGGTGCACTCTCAGAGGCGTGGAATAACATTCTCCCACCAATGAGAAAGAGCAGAGCATATCCAGTACATATCCCACCCCCCTACACTGTTCTTCATCTATCTAATGGCTTGCTGCAGGATGACTACTCTTAAGTGCAGCCACTCATGATCCACTATGGCATATTACAATTACACACACACACACACACACACACACACACACACACACACACACACACACACACACACATACATATAACTTGGAGATCCTTGCAGTCACAAGCCATATACAATACCTCACAATCTCCCCAGCTGTTCCCAAACTGGGCCCAGTGTAGCCCCAGCAAAAATATACTTTCTTGTCACACAGCTCATATAAATTCAATATCATTTATATGACTGTGTGCATGTGTATGTTTATGGCCCTTCTGAGACTCTCATTTCAAAGTCTGCCAGGGAGGTTTGATGGCTGTTTATATGGGGATAGAGGGACAGAGAGAGAGAGAGAGAGAAAGGAATAGAGGTAGAATGGAAGTAAGAATGCTACGTGGTTAAATCTCTCCGGCAGAACCGGCACCATGTGAGTGACATGTAGACAGACAGTACAGAAAAGAGAGGAAGATTGCAATCCTTTAAAGGTCTGGGGAAATGAGAGCGTAACTTTGCTCTGTCAATCACCCAGACCTGGCTGTAATAACCAGTCCACAGGTTTCTGTTCCAAACCAACACAGTACCTCACCGTTCAGGACACACTGCCTCTATGACCTGAATGTCAATGTGGCGAATGCAGGCCTTCTTCAGAGAAGCGAGAGTCTTGATGTTCACCTCATTGTTTCATTAACAGACACTGGGGAAAATATGTTAATTTGTAAAAAAAAACCCAAAAGCTAAACAAAACAAAAAAGCCTCCTCTCTGCTGAGAATGGACAGAGCTAGGAGGGGTCTGGCTCGACGGGTCATCTCCCAGAGTCTGCCGCTTCAAATCACAAGCTCCTGTGAGCTTAGCGAGGCATGGCAGGGCCTCTCTACACCCACCTCTGAGGAGTGAATTAACAGCCAGCGACTTTCAAAGGGACAGTGGACTGCAGTGCATAACAATGACATTCTTTAGCTTCTCTTTGCTCTTGGGTTACTGAAGATAGAACTTGAAGAGAGCTTGGTGATTGCTCTACTTCAATTAAAAGCCAAGGCCCGTGACTCTGTGGAGAGACTGGGTCTGGTCTGAATCATAAATCTGGAAGCCTGGGAAATCAAAATGTCATTGTATGTGTCTTTAAAGACCTTAATAAGAAACAATCCAAGTTTTGATTAAATACTGCAAGATTTAACTAAATAATAGTTTGGAGTTTGCTACAGGCCTTTATACCAGAGCTTTTCTGACAAAGAAGCCTGTCATGAACAGAAGGAAGGAAGTGGCAAATGAGACAGAAGTTGAATGAAGCTTACATTATGGGCCACTTGCTATTTGCGCACTATAACACAGATAACCACTTCCTCTTTCACCTCTCCCAGATAGGAGGCAGTACACTGCATTTCAAAAAAGTGTCTCTTATTCTTTTCTGCTACAGTATATAGAAAAAGATTCATTTTACATCTCAAACTGGTACAATTAAAAAAAAAAAAAAAACACTAAAACTGAGCTAAAGTGTATGTGACTGTTAGAAGTGACTGTATACTGTAAATGTACAACTGAAGTCTACCTTAGTGTGAATATTGGCTAAGCCAATATTCTTATCCCAGGTGGTAAAATATTGTCTGAAAGCACAAAACACAAACCATGTCTCTTGCTCAGCTACACAGGACATAATTAAAAATTCAAGCTTGGACTCATGTGTGTTTAATGATTAAATGGTAAATGTATTCCATATTCCCAACTACCTGCCTGAAATACAACTTGAACTGTGCCTGACAGATTTGAACATAACTTGCAGGTTGATTGAGTTTAAGAGATTATTAACATTAAACAAGGGCACTTTTGTTTACTGAGTTTTATTGGAGTGACACATGTGTAAACGTCTTGTGCAAAAGAGAACTGGCTGTGACTGTATGTGCACAAAGTGATCTCATCACACACACACACACACACACACACGCACAAACACACACACACGCACAAGCACACACACACACACATCAGGATTTAACATCTCTTGCAATGATCCTGCCTCCCACAAAGTTTTTATTATTCCACTTCTTATTTTGCAATATATATTTACTTCAATTTAATGACTAACAAGTGCAATAAAGAGCTGCACTTCACAGAACCAATTCAGCAAGAAGTGATCACACTGAATTTCTAAGGAAATGGTGAGCATGTTGAAGGAGGTTAATGCATTATGGTTAATGAATCCCAGGAAAAGAATTTAGCACAGTTAAGTCCTTTGAAAGTCACCCAGGCAGGGATGACAAAAAAACATATTTGCAAAGTGTTTTGCCACAACCACGCAGTTAATGAACCACACGATAGCGCTGGGCTGCCCTATATAAACACCAGAAACATGTGAAACCCTGATGTTACAGCATGACAGCAGCACTGGTGGTTGCCTTCCTCCTGTACCACTTCACAGTGGCACGAGTGGAGGACGGTGTCCTGTCTGGGACACACGGCAGTCACCCAGAATATTCCTGCAGCACTGCAACTCTCTCTGAGCTCAAGGACATTAAAACAGTGGTGGCAGAGCAGAAGGTTATTTTGGATGAGCTAAAAAAAACAGGAGCAGGTAAGAATAAATGCACGCTTCAGGCCATACCCATAGAACCTACTGTAAAGAAAATTACTATGGTAACCTAAATGTGATGATGACTAGAGTGAATTCTGTGTAATTCTTTAGCACATCCTATTAATCCTGCATATTATGTGCCACTCTGCCCTGTGGGTAGTACATGCGAGTGGGCGCTGGATGACTCTAGAGCCCCCTGCTGTTACAGTAAGGAGGAGAGATGTATAATCCTTCACAGGTGCTGGACGTGAAGCTGAGGGGAAACACCTTATTTTCCCACACAAACCAAACACACCAGCATGTTCACCTCATACTTATTAAAAAGGCCCATGGCCATTTTTCAAGTTGGGTACTTGTGCCATTGACTGAACATTGATTAAGTAGATTCTGAGCACTCGGTGACAAAGATGGAAAACCCAGCCGTAGGGTCGAGACCCAGCCTGCCGTGCTGCTATGTGTTTTATAAACGAGACTGACAAAGGTCATGTTGCTTCTCTTTATAATCAGAGCTAAATTGGCTGGATCATGGAACCTGTTTATGGATGTGCACGAAACAGAATGTTAAGAGGACAGATCAGCTAATAGATCGATAGATCCATGTATTGATCTATCGATTCATCCACCCATCTATTCATCCAGAGACACAGTGCTTACTGTATTATAACAATGTCCATCTTGTTGTGTACGTACAGAGAAATCATGCAGCCCTGATGTTTACTGTGAACTCAAAGAACTTAAGAAGACAGTAACAGAGCAGCAGGCCCAGATAGAAGAACTTCAGAAACAGGAATCAGGTAAGACAGTTCCTGTACACCTGTCATTTACTGATATACAAATTATACCACACCTGCTTATTAAAATGAAGTGTGAAATCTATATAACTGAAATCTACATAACTGAAATCTATATAATTGAAATGGCTTAATTGCAGTTCTTTAGTGCATCGCTTTTCACCATATATTTTTATGCTACTTTGCAAAAATCATATATATACACACAATTTCGTGAGTGCTGTTTTAAGTTGCATTCCATACCACCGGGTCCCTAAGTAGTGCCCTTTTATTCCTTACACACTAATCATTTGATGTGAGCCAAGTGAACTGGGAACTGCTAATGATTACATCCCTTCACTGGGAATGCCCTGCAATGTTATCACACAGGATACTGTATGCATGCCACATTTCTTTGTTTCTCTTGACAATTAGGTTGTTATTTGCTAATGTGAGTAGATTAAACTACATATGTGCAATGTCCAGCCTATATTTTGCACATAAAACAAATATCTGGTAGATGTTAAACAACTTGCTGTAGCCAATGTTTATCCATGGATACCTGAAATTAGCTTGGTTTTTTTGACCCCCCTGATTTACTCCACATCATTGATAGTTTTCAAGAAAAATTAATTCTAAAATATTAATGAGATTCAGCCTCATAAGTGAACTTCCAGTGATCTGATAATCAGACACTAGAATCAATTCTGGATAAACTTTTATGTTCAATACTTATTCACTATACCCTGCAAAATTTGAGGTTGCCTTCAAACTAAAGTTATTCTCTTCCAAAGTGGCTAAACCAGTTACACTAATTAACTACAAGATGTTGGTTTTAACTTATATGCATCACTCATGTCACCACAGCACCTGTCAACAGACTCATATTTCTCTGGTTGCCCAGTAAATGTAAACACCCAGATAAATGTACATGATTCAGAGCAGCTGCACCGTGGTAATTTAGATGTACATAAACGAACTGGACGAATTACTAAATAAACAAACACGTCTCTTGTTGCGCGTTACTGTTAAATAATAAATGAAGCTTGTAGAACTGTTGTAAAAAACAACGGCCCACTCGAGGTTGTGCTGTTACACTAAATATCACGGATATAGACAAAATGTGTGCAGTTTTGTGCATTAAGCAGCTTTTCTTTTTTCTATTTTTCATAATATATTTTGCACTGAACTAGGTAAATTATGTTTTGCTAGTGGGTCTGTTTTTTATTACTTGTGTTTTTACAGATAAACCCAAAGTTGCATTCTCAGCTTCACTGTTTGGTCAGGGTGGTCAAACCATGGGAGGACACAGTTCTGAAGTTGTCCTGAAATTCCTGAACGTCTTTATAAATATCGGAAGTGCTTATGATCCCACCACTGGTATAAAGCCATTTTTTTTTTTTGTGCATAAAATAAATCAACACGTGTTTGAATTCACAAATTCAAACCTACTCTGCTTCTTGCTTGAAAGAATGAATGTTGATCTGTGCTGTCGGTTGCTTCGTTTGTTCTGTAGGAAAGTTCACAGCGCCAGTGAGAGGGGTGTATTACTTTGGCTTCTCTGCCTTTGTCAGCGGAGCACACAGCATGGGTGTACACCTGCGCAAAAACGGCAAGAATATAGTGGCCACCTATGATTATAACAGCAACCATAAAGATGTCAATGGAGCCAACAGGGCCATTCTTCTGCTGGAAAAGGGAGATGAAGTCTACCTTGGGCTTTGGACTGGGTTAAGCATTTTTGACAGTTACAACAGTGTCAGCACCTTCTCTGGATTCTTGCTCTTCTTCATGTAATGCAATTTGGCTGAAAATTCCAGACAGAATTTATCACCATTACAAACTGCATGGAAGGTGTTTTGAGCACAATGTGGCTCTAAACTATCCAATACATAGCTGGGCAAATAGAGGGTATATGTCAGGAGAGAACACACACAATCTCTGCTATTAGTAAACTCACATGGACTGACAGAGGATGTAGAAGTATAATTATGAGTGCTGACTTTCACCCTCAACCCTCTGTGATATTACAGCGACTGTTCATCAGGAAGCATCTCACCTGACACAATTCAAAAACGTCTACAGTACAAATAAGTGCAACAATGTATGTGGAACACACTAACACACTGCCTGTTTAAAAACACGTGATCTGGGATATGCTGTATCTCAGAACAATAAAGAAATATTGTTTCTGCATTGCTTCTCGTGGTGTGTCATGATTCTAGCTGTTAAAAGAGGTGTAGAGAATCTCTACACTCCTGGGAAAGAGTTTCTGCACAGTGTAATATTTATAGCGGTGTGCTGGCTGTGGAGTGTAGAATGTAGTTTCTCGTAAGTCCTCAGTCCCACTGAAAGCATTCAGCAAAAACCTCAAAAAACTCAAAGAAACTCTTAGTCACAGAACCAGAGCAAAGTAAAATAAGTTGTGATATCAGGCATCTTCAAACGAAGCTGCAACTCTCTGCTAAGCCCACGTCGCTGTTTGGCTGTAGTCTGTCATAAGCCTGTTGTTGATAAGTGACATTTAAACTGCGAACCATGTGAACCATGTTAAAGTGGATGCCTGTGCCAGGACAACAGCGAGGAGCTCACAGCCAATATCTCTGGAAGTTTACCACCACTAATGATTGTAGTCCTTTAAAATTTGGATATATTTCAAGTTACGGCACGGCAGGTTAATTTGTTCTTTTAAAGCTCAATAATTTACAACAGGCATTTTCCTTCAGTATCGTATAAACACCAGAGATCCTCAGGCAGTGTAAGCATTCACTAATTTGGTTCCTTGGCCTTTAAAATACAAGAGCACATCTCGTGTATAAACAGAATATTCGCTCATACAATGTAATCTATATTTAATGCAACTGGAGCTTTTTTTTTTTTTACCTTGTATGGGTTTATATCAGCATTTAACCCTATAAATACATACTTTTCTATTTCACTTAGCAGTTACAATCTAATTATGTTTTTTTAAGTACTTTCGATGTCATAGGCATAATACAGGGGACATGCAGGAGAATGCAGATGCAAAAGAAGAGTTTAATTAAATGAATGAAACAAATCTGGACAGAAAAGTGTACTAACAGGAAAAAAAGAGAGCCAAAGTAACTTCATCCGTAAAAGACAATTGGACACAACATCACAAAGGGTTTATAACATAAAAATATAATAACACACAGGGGGTGCCAGAGTGGGGCATGGCACATAAACAAAAAAACTAAATACAGAACATGTGCAACAACAGACCACGTGGACCGCCAACTCTGCCTGATGGAGGCCGCTGGCAGGATGCTGGGTCACACCTTCAGTTCATTTTATAACATCAGTTCTACTGACTTTCATCCTAATCTTCAAAGCACTCTGCTGCCTCCCAGTAAGGGTACTTTCCTCTTGTCTTTGCCTTCATATTTTATACCAGCTATATTTGGAAACATTTTGCAGAATTTTCCATTGCAGAAAAGGTTCGATGCCCTGTTAGTGCAGTCGTTTTATAATTTTGCCACTTTGGTTGGAAAAAAGCCTGATTTCACTGAATATTTTCTTAAAGTCAAAAAGAGTTCCAATGAGCACAATCTTGAATAATTTATTAATTTATGTATAAAAGAAAGAAAGAGGAAAAGAAACATAGCAAAATTTTGAAATTACACACTCCCACACACACACACACACACACACACACACACACACACACACACACAAACACACACACACACACACAAGAAGATTAAAGAAGACTGTAGGGAGTAACTGCAGAGTACTGTACTGTAAAATATGTAGAGACAATCAAAATTGCAGTGAATTACACAATATTTCCAGAGAAACAGCAGCAGAGAGTTTCAGATGGAGGTATTTTTAGTTTATGTTACAGGTCCTTTTAAGTTTATGTTACAAAAGTAGATGTTTCAATTATAACATTCATTATTCAAACTTCATTATTGCCATAGCAACAGCTGGTGATGAAAACCGATGATATTAATGCAATGTCCATTAGCGATAAAATGCCTTGCTACTGGAGACGACAAGTCCTTAATTCTGATGGTGTTCAACAAAATAATCAGCATGCTTTCTCTTGGTTTCTCTAATGTAATGTTGATTAAATCTATTTCAAGAAATATACATTAGACAACTCCTACAGTAATGTATGAGATGGAATGGGTGATAATTGATTCGTTCATGCTAGTTATTTTAGTAGCTAATGCATTTACATGCAGCAGTGGCAGACTACTGTGCTACGGTTACTGTTCAACTGGATATATTTATTGGCAAACAAGTCTTTGTTGTTTTTGTCTCATCTGAAGGAGATGTGGATTCTGCATCATCTTGGAAGATTCTGGAATGTTTATCAACCACTGTTTTATTTCTAAGATGATAAGCAAGGAATTTAAGCAAGTTTTTTAACTGCAAATTGATTATACTGTACATCAGTGCATCCATTCTGAACAGGTAAAACACGAACAAAGGCATCATCATCAAGACTTCCTTAGCAAATCCAGTGCTAAGAATATTCACACTTTTCAGGAAGAGGTCTTCATTCTCCCTGCAAATGCTCTGCAAAATATTTTTATATTCCTTTTTTTTTTTAGATAGTTTTTATATTCCTTTTTTTCATGTTTTTACCACTTGGGACTGCAATATCTATTACCACTTTACCAATGAACCCTATTGTCTGATTTGTTTGCCCCTACATGCTTATCAGTCTAGATCTGGAGGTCCCAGATGATATTAGCCTTGTTCTCTACCATTCTCCTACCATGGTTCCTCCCATTTAGACATGGTACTGTTCAGCTATGATACTGGCTATGATAAGACATATCTGCTTTCTGTCATTGGTGCAGTCCACCTCCTCTGCTTCCATGGTGACCAAGTCCCCCATCTGTCTGAGCCAATCTCTCGTCATGCTTGAATCCATGCAGGGATGTTTCATGTCTCAAATTGGATCTTACACTTTCTAGGCCCCTTTGTCCATTCTGTTGGCCGTTTTTGGATTCTGGATATCAGGTGGAGTTTCCCATGCATTGTGAGGAGTTTTCTTAATGTCAGTACCTTACAGCCCTTAACATGGCCCGCTTATTGTCTCTGCTGGGCACACTTGTATATATTTACGCAGTTGTCTCCTTAAAGTTTTGTTAGCCTAGCAGAAAAATGTAGAGTCCAAAAATATCCATAACCGAGAACTAAGAACCAAGCGTCAGTTCACTTATTTAGCATGAATCTGTTGAGGGCCAGGTGCTGCCCAGTTCTTCATGTTTGTGACCTACTATGGTCATCTGTTTCACAAGTTTCTGCTCTGGGAGATTGCTGTGCTATTTTCATGCAATGGTGTTATGTGATGATTCATTATCCCATATGCTCTTCCAGTACTGTTCAGTTTCAGCTCTGGTGTGAATCCACACTCAAGGCTCTGTTGCACTCTAACTGAGAAGACACTTCACATGGTTCTTTGGTGAAGATGGTATTGCTTCCTTTGGCTATAGCTTTCTTCATATATTTATGCAGTCTGATAGCCAGTGCTGTTAACGTCTAACTAGCATGTCCTCACTTATGGACTTCAAAGCATCACTTATTTTTTTTTTTTGCAACCAGGCACCATCTTTGATCTTGTACATGTTGGAGGTGGCCTGTAGCTTGTACATTGCAGCCTAGGGTCTCGGGTATGATTACTGCAGTCACAGTGGTGTCCTGCAAGCATGCAGATGGGCCAAATAAAATGTCCACTGTGTACTCCAGTATTTACTGCTTGTCTTGGACAAAATGAATGCGAAAGGTGTCAAGGCAGTATAATAATTGTGTGGATTTTATTTTGAATATATAAAGTTAAAAAAATATTATTAAAAATCAAAAACTGAAAACTCTCATTCACCCTTCATTCCAGACTTTATAGAAGCATTTTGGCAGTGATTGCACTACATCTTCTTGGATGTGTCTCAGAGTTTTGCACACCTGGATTTGGCCAGTTTATCCCATTCTTCATGGCACATTCTCGCAAACTCTGTCAGATGAATAGTGAGCATCTGTGAACTGAGATCATTAGGGCTCTGCACAGATGTTCAGTAGGGTCTAAATCTAAGCTTTGGCTGGACCATTCAACAACATTCAGAAACTTGCCCCAAAGCTACTTTTATGTGGTTTAGGCTCTATGCTTTGGGTCTTGTTGTGTTGAAAGGTAACTGAGTTCACATGTGCTCTAGAGGGAATTTTCTTCAAGGATGTTCCTGTATTTGGCTGCATTCCTTGTCTCTCAATTGTTACCAGCCCCTGTTGTTTTTAATCAGAAGCACCCCCATAACATGGTGCAGTCAGCAGCATGTTTCACTGTAGGGATGGTGTTGTGGATAATCCCTGCTTTAGATCTTGTTTTATATCATTGATCTGTGTTATGCCACTTTTTTGATTTTCTGAAATAATTCTGAAACAATTCCTTGGTTTGGTTGTAATCATGACATTGCAGTGCAAATTATCAACCCTTATACTTAGGTGAGTATCTTTTAAAACTATGTCCAATCAGGTCATATTAAACTGAGCTCCAGACATGTCTCAAAGACAGTTCAAACTGGTGGACTCCAGCTGAGATCCAGACATGTCTCAAAGACAGTTCAAACTGGTGGACTCCAGCTGAGCTCCAGACATGTCTCAAAGACAAATCAAATACGTTGTACAACTTGGAGTACCACAGCAAAGTGTGCGAATTCACTATTGTAAGAATTCAGGTTTTCTGAATTTTTTTAAAAAGGTCAGAATAACTTCTGAATCCACAATGTATATGTCATAGAAAATGAGAGAAAACCAAAAGCCAAGATTAAGTTGTTAATTGGTGAATTCTAAAACTTTCACAACCACTCAAACATGTTTTGTCCTATGCCAGACAGACTTAAACATATCTTGATCCTCTTAAACATATCTTGATTAAACCCTTGGAAATGAGTTTAGCACAGTTAAGCCCTCAGAAAGTCACCCAGGCAGGGATAATATATATAGTATATAGTTAAAGTATAGTTAATTTAAGTATATTTAAGTATAGTTAACTCATTAGGTCAAAAGCAGAATTTGCTGACATGTGCATGTAGTTGCCATGAATTTGCAAAGCTGCTCAAATTTAGCTGCCATTCGAAGCTGCTCAAATTTAGCTGCCATTCGAGGCTGCTACTTATTCTCCCTATACAGCCCACAGCTTCGGTAATATCCTCTGTTAGCCTTGACATTGTTTGGAGTGGATCATCAGAGGAATTTCATATACTATTTGTAAATTTTATGATGAGAACATTGTGTGTGGTGATTTAGAGGTATTATCAACCTTATTCACTGTATTTATGTTTATGTGCCACTCTGCCCTGTGGGTAGTACATGCGAGTGGGCGCTGGATGACTCTAGAGCCCCCTGCTGTTACAGTAAGGAGGAGAGATGTATAATCCTTCACAGGTGCTGGACGTGAAGCTGAGGGGAAACACCTTATTTTCCCACACAAACCAAACACACCAGCATGTTCACCTCATACTTATTAAAAAGGCCCATGGCCATTTTTCAAGTTGGGTACTTGTGCCATTGACTGAACATTGATTAAGTAGATTCTGAGCACTCGGTGACAAAGATGGAAAACCCAGCCGTAGGGTCGAGACCCAGCCTGCCGTGCTGCTATGTGTTTTATAAACGAGACTGACAAAGGTCATGTTGCTTCTCTTTATAATCAGAGCTAAATTGGCTGGATCATGGAACCTGTTTATGGATGTGCACGAAACAGAATGTTAAGAGGACAGATCAGCTAATAGATCGATAGATCCATGTATTGATCTATCGATTCATCCACCCATCTATTCATCCAGAGACACAGTGCTTACTGTATTATAACAATGTCCATCTTGTTGTGTACGTACAGAGAAATCATGCAGCCCTGATGTTTACTGTGAACTCAAAGAACTTAAGAAGACAGTAACAGAGCAGCAGGCCCAGATAGAAGAACTTCAGAAACAGGAATCAGGTAAGACAGTTCCTGTACACCTGTCAGATAGTGTGAGCAACATGGATAGGAATTATACCACATCTGCTTAAGGCTGAGGAATATTCTATGTATTAAAATGGAGTGTGAAATCTATGTATGGATTTAACACCTAAAGTGGTTTAGCTGCACCCCATTAGATCACACATGTCTATACACATAAAAACATACATAACAAAGACATAAGCCATAAACTTGACACTGTGGCAATCTAGTTTGACTAAAGTTTAATGTGCACATTAAATGCAGTTTTCCCTCAGCTGTACATATTTGAATAATATATTTATCACTAGTGAACTAGGTGAACCTTGGGGTTGTCACGGTGGCTGCCCTGGCCTCCTCCCCTGTCTCATGTCTGTGTGGGGGTGTGCTCTGTTGTTGTATCAGTCTAGTGAAGTGTGTGTGTGCTGCGCACTGTGTACTAGTGAAGCGTGGGGCCACAGAGCCGCAGGGCGGCCCCGACTACGACCGCGTTTGACATGGAGGAGGAGGAAGAAAGGCCGGAGCCTCCTTCCCCCGAGCCGACGAAGGCCAGACACGGGCAGACTCCTGAGATTGGGGACTCCCCACCGCAAACTACTACAACTGGTTCTCATGTCTTGTTTTCAACCTCCCCAGCGTTTCCAGTCTTCGCCCTTTTGCTGTGTTCCCTCCACTGGCTCCCTGTAGTGGCTCCCATTAGATTTAAAACACTGACACTCACAAAGCCATAGTTGGACCAGATCCCGCATACCTAAAAAGGGATTATCAAACACAATTTTACACCACACTGCCAAGTACAGCTTGACTTGTACCACCAACCTTCCAGACCCAAAGAAAACATGCATCAAGCCTCTTCTCTGTCCTGGCACCCAGGTGCTGAAATGCACTTCCTCTGGCTGTCAGTACAGCTGAAACACTGGCTGTCTTCAAATGAAAACTGAAGACTCGCCCCTTCAGTGAATCTCTAAGCACTCAAATACACACTTAAAAAAAGAAAGCTCTTCTTTTCCACTTTAACCAGGGCTATTATGCTTGCATGAAGATATGTTTTTGATAGAGTCTGCAAAGTAATTCTGTAAGTTACTTTGGACAAGGACATTTACCAAATGCAGCAAATGCAAATATAACTGAATTATACTTTGCTGCTGGGCTTGTTTTAACGGGCTTGTTTTATTAAACCCAAAGTTACATTGTCAGGTTCACTTTTTGGTAATGGGAGTTAGACTTTTCCAAGGTTAGCCTGAAATTCTTGAATGTTTTCTAAGCACTGGAAACAATCTGTCCTTCCACTGATATAATGGTATTTTGCCTTAATTCTACCTGTCCATAAAATGCTATAACAAAGCCATACTTCACTGTCTTTACTGACGCAGCATACCTGCCTGAAGAGTTGTAATCAGCTAAACAATGTTTCTTACACAGTTTAAGAGAATGAATGTTGATCTGTGCTGTTGGTTGCCTTCACAGCACCAGTGAGATGGATGTACTGCTTTGGCTTCTCTGCATTTGTCAGTGGTGCACACAGCATGGGTTTACATCTGTGCAAAAATAAGCAGAATATAAAATATACTGATGGGCAGGATGTACTGATGTTCATGTGGTACACTTGGCACTACTAAAAATATTTTTTAAAAGATTTTTTTTTTTAAATAGCTGACTTACTGTGCAGCATAGCAACGAGGAAATATAAAACAGTTAGATGAGAAGTGACATACTGAACAAAGTGTGTGTGTGTGTGTGTGTGCGTGTGTGTGTGCATTCCCTCAAGCAGAAATCTGCTCTGCTTTCAGGTTTGAAGTCATCGCTCCACTCAGTGCTGCTAATCTCCACAGGTTGAGCTGCAGAATGCAGATGGCTGCTAATGGCAGGTGGTGAGAGGAAAACAGATCACCGAGGCCTTTCCTCAGTAAATCACACACAGGCACGCTGCACTGAAACCGCACAAGGGATAGCATTTGCAAACGTGGATAAATAACTCATCGTTTCTACTGAGCCATCAAGACTGTTTCTTTATTTGAGTTAGGTAAGAAAATATCACCGGCCAGTTAACATATCTTGTGTTAAGAATTTGTACAGGATTTTACACACATCAGCTTCAGTCAAAAGCATTGTTGGACAGCCAATTAGATGCAGAGCCATCCAAAAAATAGTTCACCTTTTAAAAAATCTTTTTAAATGCGATTCCCCACCAAATGGGAATAAAATTTAAGAAAAATTTAAGAGAATTCCCAGGATGGGGTACATAGGTGTAGTGTGTGTATTGTTTACATAGTGACATGTTTAGCATTCTCCCACTAGCTTCAGTTCAGCTTGCTATCTCCAATCATTTTCAATTAAGGCAAATAAAATATTATACATTTTCAGTGTAAACAAAGAGCTTGCAAAACTTCTGAACTCATTTGATCTCATTAAACAGGAATGCCAAGGTTTTAGCCATTCGAAGAGTTTCAGAGAACATTTTTACTCCAGGTATCTTCAAATTAAACTGCAACTCTCCAACAAATCCACTTTGACACTTCTCTTTGTAACATGTGATCTTTCATAAGCCTGTTTTTGATAAGCAACACTTAAACTGCAAACTATGAAGCTACTGTAATATTATATGAAGCTATGAAGCTCATATTATAGTTGCAGTGAATGTTTGTGCAGTGACAACAAGAGGAGCACACAGCCAATATCTAAAACGTATATATAAAATATATAAAACCTTTATATATTTCAAGTTTATATATTTCAGCTGCACTTTAGGTAAGTGATGCAGTTGTTAATTTGTGATGCAGTTGTTAAATATGCAGTTGTGAATTTGTTCCACTTTTTGAGTCTAACAAACATTTTCAGCAAACATTTCCTTCACTATAAACACCAGAGATAAAGCACACAGGCAGTGCACACGTTCAGTAACACAGCTAGAGCACGTTTTGTACAAAAGCAGAATATTTGTTTCTTACGAGACAATTTGCATTAATGCAACTAGAACATCAATATTTAACAGCAAACAGCAATCAAATTATTTCTTTAAGTTCAAGTTTCTTCAGTTCAGATGCATTTTATAACATCTAACTTCAACTCTGCTGATTTTTGTCCTAGTCTTCAAAGCTCTGAAAACATTTTCCAGAAAAGAACTGCAGCACAAGTTTGATGCCTTGTCAGGGTAGTCTTTATAATTCAGTCACTTTGGAGAGAAAAAATATATTTCACTGACAATTTATTATCCTTGATGTAGTAGGATAGAATTTAAAGAGGATTTAAAAAGGAACAATCTTAAATAATTTATGTATAAAAGAATGGAGGAGGAGGAGAAACATTTTATAAAGCACATATGTATGTGGGTGTGTGTGTGTCTTTGTGCCTGTGTGTGTGTGTGTGTGTGTGTGAGGATTTGAAATACCTGCTTATACAATATACTATAGTATATGCAAAATTAACAACTATCATAGGAGTATGATTCTAAGAATAGCAAATGTACTGCACCACTACAAACTCAAACTCTGCTAGAAGGTTTGAGTGTAAGAAAAACTGATGACCACCATATGACTATATATATATGATCATTCATAAAAATGACCAGCACCTTCACCATTAATACAAAATAGTGGGTTCTGGATACCTTTTCTTGAATGTTATATAGAGTGTGTTCCACTAACCCTGTTTATATCACCCTCAAACGCCAAGATTCATTCATTTGTGTCATCACACCAACTTTATGTAATGGCCCAGGGTTCCAGACACACCAGGAAATAAATAAATGTTAAACAGCAGGAGTGCCCAGGACCTGTCCTGCAGAACTGCCAGCCTGTGGAGTTCAGCTCCATGCTGATCTTAGCACAGCTGATCTAGTTAATTGAAGCCTTCACCTAAAACCTGAAGGTTGGAGCCAGGTGGGAGCCTGGCATGGCTGAGCTGATCTGATGCACAGTACGTGTGACTACATACTTCACATCCCTGGTAATTTTTTATAACACTGTGGAGGCAGAACAGTACTGAAATGAATAATTGAGAAGATGTTTTGTTTTTTTTTTCTAGTCAGGATGTTTTTTATTGCAGATTTCTTTACAGTATGCAATATGTATTTGGCATTAGTGGTGAAGGTGCTGTTCATTTTTTATGAAATATGATGAGATATACTGTTTTTCATTCAGAACTCAGGTGGTAAGGTTTTTTTCCAAATAAGTTTTCTATAAAGTTTTTCCCCATGTGCAAGAGAAGCAACTTTTTAGAAAAATGCAACTGCTATACCACTTCCATCCATCTCTGTGTCTACAGCAAGTTCTTTGAATAAAACCAAGCCCAGGGAACATACTGAAGTCAGTGCTGATGCCTCAGAAGTTTCTAGAAATGTGCTAAAACCTTTTTTTTTTTTTTAAGAATAGAGAGTGACAGAGCCGGAATATTTCAACAGACAGGAGAATATGGCGCAGTGAAAACTTGACAAAGTCAGTTCATTCTGTGTTGACCTTTTCTTAATTTTAAAGCAACTTGACATTTAGCATAATCTCCAGCAATGAATTTAACCTTTGGCTTTGCACAGTGATATTATACAGGCCAGAGGAATATCCACCTCCCCTCCATCCAGCCTTTGAAACAAACACTCCAGCCTCTTCGCTGCCCAGCTGATAAAAAAGCCCCTTCTGAGGCTGAGTGCCCATTCCTTTCTGTGGCAGTGCTAGGGGATTTGATAATGATTCGAAGGCATACAGTGTTTTATTGCCGACAGCAAAAACGGTGATGCTGTGTGACTTTTGAACTTTGCACATCTGATGATCATTTTTTTTTTTTTTTAAGTTGGTCAGGATGGCCTGCAGCTTTAGTTTAGTTCTTCTCTCTCTCTCTGGCCATGGCAGTAACTTTCCACATTTCAGAACTTTGAATTATTGATACTTTCTCTTAGGCCTTGCCATCCATCTCACTGGCCGTAACAGATCACCCTGAACCACTGAGACCCGCTCCACCGAGAACCATCGTCAGGGTGCACGGCTGTAACGGATCACCCTGAACCAATGCAGGGTTATAAGTGATGTTCAATTACAATACAAGAAAGTGTAGAATGTATAGAATTGGAAAAAAGGCTTATGAAAAGTGGTCAGATAATAAACTCCTCACACAAACAACCTCAAGTTTGTAGAGCTAAGCACATACTCCACATTTAAATATTAATAAAACCAGTGAACAATCTAGTAATAACCTAATAATAACCCAAGTGTCCTAATTTAAAATTGACTACTGGATCAAAATGAGATAAAATTAGATAGATCAGACATGACAAAAAGGGTTACTGCAGTCTCTTAAAAAATACACAAGAGAAAGTGTCCAGAATCATTATCATCAGTTTAAAGAAAAATGTATTTCAAGGCTACACTAATGAATGTAGAGGGGGAGGGGCTAACCAAAGCTCACACGGCCTATCAAATTCAACTGTAGCTCACACGGCCTATCAAATTCAACTGTAGTAAGCAGACCTTCACAATCGTAATGCTACAGCTTCTTACGCTTTATTGTTCTAGCAGAGAGCGATCACTCAAACGCCTTTGTGTCGTTAGACGCGCTGCACACTGCATGAAATGAAACATTCTTAATGAATTTGATAAAAGTTAGTTGAGAAAACACAGTGAATAAGCCTGGGTTTTGCAGCAGAGTGCATGTGCATGTGTGTGTTTGTGTGTATGTGTGTGTGTCTTTTGTGTGTTTGTGTGTATGTGTGTGTGTGTCTTTTGTGTGTTTGCATACGGTCTTCATGCTCCAGGTTTCTTTTTAGTAGGCCTAACTTTACATATTTATTGCATTTAAACATGCAGTGTGTATTCAGCACACCACAGCTAACCATGTAAAAAAGCAGTGTTTAGAATGGTATATAATGAAATGTATTGTCCCTTTTTAATTTTAACCAAGTGGAACAGTAAGAACAAATTATTATTCGTAATGATGCAAGTGCAGAAGATGAGGAAGCTTGATGAGGAAAAGAAAAAAAGGAGAAAAAAACTACAAAGAAATAACATGACAAATGAAAATGACTAATTAATCAAACAGAAGTAAAGCATATACATGGATTGTTTGACATGTCCATAAGTAGGCCCTTAAAAGCAGTAACTGACATAAACATCTTCAGTTTTAGTGTTCTCTGTAACAGATTCCAGTCATTAGCAACAGCTCACAGCCATGACAACAGGCGTGTTGGATTTAGGGCTGTGATGTAAAGGGAAGACCTCGTACTGGCCACAGAGGCAGGCAGCCATAACCGACTTAAACAGGCAGGTGAGCCTCCAAAAAGAGTTTTATAGTTGAACATAAACCAGTGGAAGTTACAGTGTGTGTGCAGAGAGGGACATTTAAGCAGAGAGCGCAAAGAATAGTTGTGTGTTCTGAAGGAGAGCGTTTGTAACAAATCGAAGAGCGTAACGATAAATGGTGTGAAACTTTTGTAGGGTGTCTTTGCATGCAAATCTATGAATTGTATCACCATGATCAAATAAGAGTAATACGGTCCATTGAACCAACTTACGTTTGGCAGCAGGTGTAAAACAGGACTTATTTCTGCACAGAAAGTCACGGTCTGTCTTTGACTACAGCATGCAAACAAGGCAAGAGAAGAATAATGGACAACATCAATGAATGAATTAATTACTTTTTTAAATGTCACTGGCCCTCATTACTGGCCAGGCTGAGTACACCTGTCACTGCGGCAAAAGCTGCTTATCCAAACTGCTTGTCCAAATACACACATCAGCTAAACGCCACAGTTAACAATGCTTATGCTCCTTCCCAGCTTTTCTCCATTCCAAACAGCTGGTCACTTTGCTTATTTCCCCAGTTGTTTTTTGTGACATCACATGCCACTCTTACAGAGGGAACTCCACATTAAAAAGTAAAAGCATCAGGTCTAACAAAATACTATTTTAAATCCATTTATGGTTGTTTACCTATCATTGATTGTTATGTTAACTTGTGTTTCTTTATGCATGTAAAGTCCACATTCAGATGTTTTCTGATTAAGTGTTACAATGGCCAGAATAAGCCCATGGCCAGTGAGAAGCAAGGTGCATATGGGCCCCAGGGAGTTATGGGATTATATTCTCTCCATGAACCAAAAGATGACAACAACTGACAGTTTTACCAGTTTTGGCATAAAGGCATGCTGAAGTTGAAGATATACCAGTTGTGCTAGTTGCTAAAGTTAAACCTCCAGGGAACCAAATGCTGTAAAATAATCTGCAAACAAGGAAGAAAACTCTACCAAAGTACAGTGATTCCTTTCCTAGTCAAAACACGGGTTCATATTCTGTCCCACTCATGCTTTAAGCTGCAGTAGCTCAGCCATACCTTCATAACAGTGTAATCCAACTGTACTACACTGTGCATTTCCTACTCTTTTTAAGCACACTCACTCTCTTCCCTGCTGCCATTGAAAGAGCGCTGCTGTTTCAGGAGGAGTCCCAATTCACAGCTGGTTTGGAGCTTCTTAGAGGTCTTCAGAGAGATCCACATCTTTTCCAAAGCAGTGTCAGAGCCAATCATGGAGAGGGGAGCAAAGCTCAAGGGGATGGGACTAGCCAGAGGGCTGATATGCTCTTCAAAACCCCCAAGCAACGGGCTGCGCTGAGCAGCTTTCAGCTCTCAGAGCTTGATTTCTACTTGATCAAATACAGCAAAGGAGGCAGAGAAGTGCTAGATCTGCAATATGTGATGGTGGCATTTCAAATTACATTGAGAACATACAGTAGTGTCTTGGAATACCTTTGACATTTTAGATTTTAAGCTCCAGCAGACAATTCAATTTGCAATAAGAAGGTTCAACCTACGCACTAGTTACTGGTCTAATGTAACTTGAAAATACAGCAGGAGGAATATAGCACTGACTTTTTTTTTGCTGGCAGTTTTCGCTTCTGCTGCTACAGAAGTCTACATGAAATATTTCATTATTTTTTGTCAGCATGATTTTCTTGGCTCATCTTGAAGCAAACACTAAGTGACAACTTTCTCTGGGCTGCACACGACACTGAGATTTAGGTTGTCCTCTCACTGCAAAGTGTCAAAGAGCTACTTCACTTCTCTTGCACACTCCCTCGGTCTCCACTGATTGTATCATATTAGACACAAATGTAGAGGGTGTGCATTTCAAATGCTTTCAGTGAAGGAACATCTAGAGGAAAGGTCTTACAACAGCTTGTCCAACCACCACACTGAGGGCTTATTTTGACATACTTGAGAAAAATGGTTTCTGGTCTATTTTCTAGACTGGGCTTATTCCAACTAGTGTCACTCCTACTGTTTCAGATTAGAGGAAAGAGCCAATTGCTCTCTGCATTAAGGGTGACTGCCTAGGTCTGCACTTAACTGAGCTGTGAAAAGACACAATGTTAACTCCTCTCAAAATATTGTGGACATGTTTTTCTTCTTGTGGGGACTTGGGTAGAAATTAGGATACTCAGCCTAGCATAAGGACTTTGCAATGAAACTTATGACCTGCTTAAATATAAGTATTCACTTCAGTCTACAGGTTGAGAAGTTTAATAATTGGTAAGGTGTACAGATGGAAACAACAGTCCTTCTCTTTCCATTTTCAACCTGCGGTAGCCGTCCTGAAAAAGGTATCAAGGGTGAAGACTGGACCATTCTTATTTTATAAGTGACTCTGACATTTGTGATGTCCTGCAGTGCGACTGGGCTTTGACACACTCATTACAGCGCAACACACACAGTCACAATGCCACCATGTCAAAAGCAGATAAAGAAGCAGGTGCTCAATACACTAGACCACATCTAGCACCTTCCCTTTAATACATTCGTGAGCTTAGAGGTTTTTCAACAACACAAATGTTTAGAGCCGTTAAAGCACACAATTCATTCACAAGCCATGTGCACAATCGAATGAATTTTTTTTCTCCATGATCATTTGCTGAGAAATGCTTGGCCCCCACATGACAGTGATCCTTGGTTGAGAATGTGACCATAGAGAAAAAAGAGAAAGGGTGGCTGAGAAACGGTGCACTGCAGCAGATTGGCCAACAGCCTGTAATCCTAGGCGAATAATAAACACCTATAAGCAGGTGGAGCTAATAAAAGTGCCAAGTGTGTGTAAGGTGCAAAGGGGTGGTATGAGAAGATACCATTCATCAGCTAGTTCAATTAAACTCTGTTTGGTGTAGAGCGTTCATCATGTTGAAGGCCATAAACAGCGAAAGGAGACAGGAAGAGGAAGTAAACGCTGGTGTAGTGGTTCGGGTGGAGCCGGAAGCCTCCAGGGCCCTGAAAGGAACACAAGCTCATTTTCTCTCTTGTTCAGGTCAAAATAACACACATCTTAGTGCATTTCTCGAATAACAAGCGAGGATCTACCTTTCAGGTGGAGCAGAAAGAAAGCCCAGAATTTAATCATGGAGCAGAGATAAATAATGTAGGATTATATTTGTGATGAAGCCAGCCTGTGACATTCTGTTTTAGGTGTAAAGAAGGACCAGAATGGGTTTCTAATTGCCCTACTGGGGCTATAATTTTAGGGCTTTAATTTACATGGGAGGTAACACTAATTTAAAAGCCAGTGGGAAATAAAAGAACAAACTCAAAATCCACTAATGACTACAGTCTGATTATACAATGAAAAGTGAAAAATAATGGACAGTTAAAAGGGACTTTTAGAATTGAGTGTTTGATTTTCTAAATAAAATATAAGGCTGTAAAATAAATGCACTGGCACTAGGCAAAGTAAAGGCTGCAATGTTTTTGCCATGTTGCAGAGTGGGTGTGGTCATGAGGTCATGAGGTCAGGATGTCATGAGGTCATTCACAATGGAGCGCAATGTGAAAGCCAGGAGAGGAAAGAGGGAGCAGGAAGTGATCAAGCTCATCTCAGCCTTACGGACCACTGAATGTTCTGATCTCTAGCCATAACAGCAGCCCATTAGAACACATTACCACAGAGAGTAATTACCATGGCGATATTACTGATGATCTTACTGTAATTATCAGTAAAAAAAAAAAAAAAAACCCTGACTGTCTTTTCAGTAGTGGATCCTGAGCCTTTTACTGAAACCATTATGTTGTTGTTTTTTTGTTTGTTTTTTAATACCATTAATGTATTTCATTGCCATTAAGTTTTGGGGGTTTTTTTGCTTTCAAGAAGAGGTGTTAAATGGAATTTATTCAGGCAGGATACATATTCTGAAAGACAGTATTTGAATTCCTGTAAACATTTAAAACAATTTTTTTAAAACTGAAATAGAAATCTTTGTTGACATAATTTTAGACTTTGTTGATAATTCTAAAGCAACTATAATGTTAGTAGAATCTATAACAAAGCCCAAGCCTGTATCAAAAGGGTATTTCTGAGCACATTTCTCACCACTGTGAGGGCAACGGTCTATTGCAGGGGTAGAAATAAAACTGGGATGCAGCATGGAGAAGATCTACTGCCAACCCCTACTGCGTCTGTAACTATAACGGACTCAGTATCTTGCTGTCACACGAGCACACGAATGAAGTCCGTAGCTCAAAAGAAATCCGAGCTGGAGCAACCATTCCCGAGGCAGGGCCGGAAAAACCGGAAGTGTGCGGAGTGGATGGAGTCCTGCTCCACGACATGCAAACTGCTACCGGAGGACCTGGTTCCCGTCCAATGAAACGCAAGCTTTGAAAAATGGCGGGAGACCTCAGATTCCAGTTTCACTGGCATTTATCTTGACCAAAATCTCGCCATCCAGAGCAATTTCCATGTGCATGCCAAAATGACCCAATACCAAACCAACGCAACTATAGTCATCACATGTTGGATGCAATTTGTACCGTTTCTATACAGCAATACAGTGAAATCAATCATCTGTGTTCAGTTTGGATATGAAAGCCAGGAAGGTAGAATATGTCATACCACATGTTCAGAATATAACATGCTTAGAATATGGAATAATCCTGATTTGTTGGCCCCTCTGGTACTCCAACAGGAGGAGAGGCATGAATGGCAGCGTTTCCTTTGTTGATAAAATGTTAGAAGACCAGCTCAGAAGAGCCTCTTTAAAATGAAAGTATTAAATCTTCACTTTCCATTATTGACAAAATATCAGAAGACAAGATCAGACGAGCTCTTTTAAACGTGAGTATTATATCTTCCATTTAATCCTGCAGGTTGATAGCTATATTCTGCATATGTTGCTGCAGAAAATAAGCTCAATACATTATTTCTTCTGTCCTGCGTTCTCCATTAGTCATAAAGTCATTCATGTAATTTGTTCACCGTTGCCATTGTTTCCATGGCAACACATGGCCACTCTCTGTGTGCATGTTCTGTATTACTTTAATAATCTACACTGTTTATGGAACGTCTTTTTATTTGTGTCTGTGGTTTAAAACAGCTGTAGCCAGTGACTGTAGGCCTGCTCACGATGACGAATATGAAGGGACATCCAGCACTTGAAGCTCCAACACAGGAAGCCAGCTGCCAAGTGCTGCTTTTGTGTGATGCACCAGTGGGGTTAAAACATACTCCATGACCATGACTGACGCTTTTAAACAAAAATGGGGAAAGGCGGTTTTCTCGCTCCCTATTTGCCGCCATCTTCGACTACATTAAATAAGAACTTTCTTTCAGCATTACTTTTTTAGAATGATTCACGCAAAAAAAGGCTGCTACTCTCTGCGTTTCCCTCAGGGATTAAGAACATTCAGTTCTGTTCACTTTTAGTGCAGGTCCATTCTTAATTCATAGAGTGTCATAAGCTTTTCTCTGACACTCATGTTTGCTCGATATAATTTGATCCGGATCCATTAGCAGGTGCAATGAGGTCTGGCAGTGAATTGTTTAACATCTTGAGAATGATGAATATGATTGCCATGTCAAAGGCAAACACTGGGGACTGGGCAACTGCCATTCCTCCCATCAACAGGAAAAAGCTAAGAACAATATAACTGCTGATTGCTTTTTAGCACAATAAACCACAGCAAGTAATTAATTCAGCTGGAGTGCAATTGCATTGTTCAGAGAGTGAAAAGGAGTTGATGCCCCGTTATTAGGTGTAGACCAAAAAAAAAAAAAAAAACATTTATTTAAAATGCAAAGGTTTGCTCAGTCTCCAGAGAGCAGAACTCACATGTTATAGATGCTGATTACAGTAGAAGCTGAAAGGCTCCCAACCGGAGTGCCAGTAAACATAATAACGTCAATGCTTTAGGCACGCCTTCGCCCTGGATTGAGTCCAGGATTGACCATGTGATGCTGCAGGCCTGAAATCCAGGCTAATGTGACTGGATGCATTTTCAGCATTGATGGATTGAATGGCAGGGGCCTCTTTCACTCATGAGGTAATGGACTGGCTTGTGGAAGGTACCCATATGGTGTATAAATGGAGCTTGTATACTAATGTTTGGTGATTCAAAATGGCTGTGCAGACTCTAACCTCACACCTCGCACTTAAGGAGAAACTGGAACTACATTTTAAACAAACAACACACATATCAGGAGAGAATAAACTAGGGAGAATATAGCTGGCTTTGAGGTTCTATCCACTCTATGTCCTGCTTTTAAGTTTGTTACTGGTGGTATTCGAGTGTGTATCTAGGAGCATGCTGTGAGTGTTTTGGGTAATAACAGTGATTTAGGAAGGATATCTGACAGGTAAGAGCAGCCCAAACAAAACAAACGGATTGGATAGTCAGGATTGGAATGTTCATCAGGCTTCTGTTACAAGTGGCATCTTATTGTTTTGGAAATCAAACATTAGAAGCCAGATGTTCAAACCAAACACATGGAACCAAAGTCTTGGCTCATCTGTCAGATGCACAAGGATGAATGTCTGAAATTTGAACACCTCCCTCTGATTTGAGGTGTGACCTGTAATCTCCCCACTAGAGTGAGATCGCTGATTCAAAAGCAGTGCATTGCTATTAATATAATATAATATAGAATTGTTGCTTTTATCATTTGTGCTTAGCAAAATGTATTTGTTAGAATAAATCTGTAGTTTAGCGGATTGTATCCTTGGCTATATTTCTGCAGCCAGCAGACACATTCATAATAATAAATTATTTAAAAATATCTCTGGTAGGGTTGTTGTTAAAAGATTAAAATATGCAATACAACTAAACAAATATTTGATAAAACAATACATATTATTAAATGCTTTGTGTACCTGAAATTAATTTGTTTTTGAGTTTCTTTTTTATAAAGTGCACAGAAAATAAATATACAAATTGCCATTTTTATTTATTGCTATTGTCAATGCTGTTAAAAGATTCTATTTACTGTTAATGAACTTTAATGGTTTGTTTCAGCATCAGAGAGAGCAGTTATTCTTGAACATCATCTATTGCCTCCCACTGTTTTTAACATTATTGTTTCAGCAGTAATTCAACTTCCAATTATGTGCAATTAATCCACAATGTTGATATTTTCAAATGTATTTAATCTAATCGTAATTATGGTTAATCCCAACCACAACAAACTGTGCAATGTCAGTTACTGTATAGTTTAGTCTTAATCTTGATTAGCATCTATTGAATCCCAGAACAACATGTTCAGCATACCATGTCTATTAATTGTTAAAACTGTATTTTACCCCTGGCTGTGGTAATGATGTGGCTTTCAGAGGTAAAGTACTGACAGAATTATTGCTGCTACCAAATACAATTAATTAAAAACAAAAGTAAAATAAAACAACATACAGATAATCCACTTTTATTTGGAAACAATATTTTCTTATTTTGACTGAGTTGACCAAATGTTTTGTTGCCTTGAAGGAATTCCATCACCCACCACTGTCTGTTTACAGCTAAATGAAAACATTTCTTAGATATGCGCATCAAACAGAAAGGCCCATTTTTACTGCAAAGTTACCCTGTATAAGACGGTGTAGATCCCTGTGCCAGTGATCCTCAACAGCTGAGCAAGTCATTCAGTCTGGCCAGTGTTAAGACTGCAGCACTAAAATCTCAAAAGAGAAATACTGAAGTGGCAACACAAACGCAAAGCCAGCATGACCGTCTGCTTCTCTCTGTTCTAAGCTGGGACAGAAGCTCGCATGGACTGGACACAGACACAACCGAGCATCAGGGCAAAACAGCACTGCCTTTCAAACACAGTGACTAAGAAAGAAAAACGCAGGTGGGCCAAGCGTCATTCCTAAACAAATTAAAGCGCAAAGAATTCGAGTCGATAACAGACACTGGGCTAATGTGGTTTCAACCAGATAGGAACACATTTAATATAAAGTAGTAGTGTTTACTTAAGTGGAGGTCCTTAACTGTCACTCAGTGCTTATCTACAGGCACTGAAGTTGATTTTAAAGGTATCAACGTGAAAATGTTATGCGATTTGCCTCAGTAAAATTACATAGAAAGAATGATTTCAACTTGTCATGATTGAGGCAGAGTTCTCCTGACCCATCAGGTGTTTTGCAGGTCTTTATGGTATGTTCATGCTGAGTGCTCTATTTATATTGTTAACCTGGTGTTTAGTTCTTGGTTATTCTATACCATGGACTACTACATTAGGTTAACATGTAAATCAATGTTTTGTTGCTCATTTAGAAAAAGCAATAAATGACTTTTTCATTTTGACACAACCATCGTCTTTAGCAATAATCTTACCTTAAAGCCTATCATTTGTTTTTAAAGATAAAAAGATAGATATCATAAATGGCTTAAATTAGAAGTTTTACATGTTCTTACAGTGTTACTATAATCTTCCATAAGGAATGTATGTGTGTTTTATACACATTGTAGCCAGATGAGTTCTGCAGTGGCACATTTTAAGTACTTGTCTGTGTTGTAATTCAAAATCTTCTCATTTTAAACAATCAGAAATCTGATTAGCTCTTCCTGCTAGTGAGCAGCTTCCTCACACCAGCCAAGGCTGAATGTCCATCCATTGCATTAAATAAACAAACAAATAAATATACAAATTCAGCAGTTGTTGTGTCGAATGAAAATCATCTTCTGTGGAGTGCAGGGAATATTTTTCACGCCAAAGATTAATGCCAGCTTTAAAAAAATATTCCATAAAACCCTGAGCAGAAAGGGGGAGCAGTAGTGTGGTGGAAGGGCATTTTTAAACACTGGCTTTTTATTCATGAAGCAAAGAGTGAGGAGCTGTTCAGAATATTTATCAATGTGAAAAGGGACATTTAAGAGACACTGAGTCACAAGGACATGACCAGTGAACAAGATTGGCAGAAAACTCATTACATTTGTTATTTGCCTATGTAATGCAAATAACATTACAAATTCCATTTGCTCATCACCCAGATCTAGCTTTTATAGATTTAGCCCTACTGATGCTTTTATTAGTCACGAACCTTAAGCTATTTATACTTATTTAGAGAGCAATCAGTGCAACACAGCTGAAATGAACAAGAAGTGACTACAAATCTCAGCCATGTGTTATCTTATATATCACATACATTGTACCTGCATTGCATTATTTGTGTTTGCACTGAGATAAAGTACCAACAAATCTGAATTAGGTCTTCAAATGTCACTGCTACAGCATTTCAATCTTCTCTGAAAGGTAAGCAAGAAGGTATATTCCACAGGGATTATTCTGAGCATTTGCTGGAATCAATAACTTTGGGTTAAACTAGGTTTAAGTTTCAAAGTAAAAATGCTGAAGGATTTTTGGCTGTGCAGTGGAAGTAGAAAGGGTCACTACAGACTTGGCTTAAGCACATGTTAGAGCTCACCGTTAAAGGGGAGGTTTATTCTTCTGACCATTACATTAAAGGGGAGGGTTCTGACACCCTTTTTCAGAGGTATGCATTTATCCACTTTGCATTTATTAGTGACTCAAAATCTTAGAATCCTAAAGACACAAGTGCAGTTTTGATTTCTCATAAAACAAGCAACAATCACCACAAATATTATCCATCAGTCAAGATTTCTCTTAAGAGGATATTTCAGAGGACCTGGACATATCTATTAAGAAGATATTCCACAGGACCAGGACATATTACACACTGTAGTCTCTCCCAATCAACCCAAAAGTGCATTAATCTGATTAAATCCTAGATTATGTATCTACCTTCACCATGTATCTATTTCTGACTCATCACATAGGCCTTCCTGTTTTCCCATTGAGGGTTTGTCACAAGATGCCCCTCACACAATTTATATTCAATAAGCTACAAGTAAGTTTTGCACAGTCTTGTTTGTTTGTTTGTTTGTTTCACTGTTTGTTAAACAATGTTCATAAATCAAATGTCACACGAGTCATTACCCAACACACCTCTATATCACCTTTAAAAAACCTTTGCTTCACTGGCATTTGCACCAAACTGGTCATAACATGATGAATGGAATCAATGTTTACTGGATCACCTGCTCAAGCATACTGAGGAAAAACTGCAGGTTGCCTTTGTAGTATTAAAAAACAATGGCTGGCTTTGCAAAGTAATGATCCCATTAATTACATACAGCCTACAAAATACACTCACTGTATAACTGTATTAATATAGAATGTACATAACCAGATACAAATATTATATCAAATTAGAACCCATGATCATTTGTTGTCTTTGTGAGACAACTGTGGCAAAGACAGGTCCATCTGTTTCTGTTTTCTATTGCTGGGATTAGCACACATTTAATATTACTCTTGTAAATCTGCCTGGGTCAGAAACAAGCACTTATTCTCTAACATTCGGATTCCGCCATGCAGTTCAGTGCTGGGGGTCAAAAAATGACCTGAACTGTTACCAGCTGCTCTGCATTTTTATATTCTCTCATGACACTCATGATTATGTATAAACAAAAGTAGCTAAGAGAAACAGTTTCCCCCTTTTTAATAAACAGGAATTTTAGATACATAATAATAGAACGGTTAGTCTGTTATATGGAGTGGGGCACTTGCACAGGTTCAAATGTATTATAGAAGTTCAAACCAAAGCCAACACCATTACCTTACTGAAACAAATGTCTCAAAAGAAAAATAATAGGTAACAGGCTTGTTTTTTGTTTGATTGTTTTGAAGATAAAAACAATTCTTTAAAGCTTTTTAGGTGAGGAGATAAACACAGTGCAACACTGCATCAGATGCAGATGAATTCCTTCATCCTTACACTTGGTCTTACAGCACTACCACCACCAGCATCCAGTCTCTTCCCCACTCTATCCTCATCTCTCCATAAGAGTTTCATTATTTGAAAGGATGTTATTTCATATACATCAATTTGGGGGGGGGGGGGGTTGTTTGTTTTTTATCCTGTTCTTATCTGGTAAATTATAATATTTAATATCCTGGGATTGCGGGTGGAAGTTGTTTTATATGTTGATAACCCAGTGAGAGTCCCTTTGGAATGCTTCCATCAGTGGGGAGGTTTCTATTGGTATGCTGGTTAGTGATACCTTTTTTGAACCAAAGCTTCTATTTAGATTCATTACCACAACATTGATTTTCACTCTAAGTGGTGAAGCCAGAAGCATTATTGAATATTTATGAACAGATTGTTACAGAAGTCTCCTCAAATTGGTTTAGGAACAAAGAAAATGAATTTTAAGACCACAGTTATGGATGTGGTTCGTACTCAGGTAAGATCATTGAAAGTGACCATGAAAGAAAAACTTTACAATGTGAAGTTGAACAACAGCAAAGCAAATGGAACAATAGAGAGAACCACAACAAAACAGCCAAAGAGTTTTAATCTAAAATAAAAATGATCTTTGCCTTATTAGACAGAGTTCACTGTATTTATTTAGTATGGCTTGACCTAATAGACTGTGATGCACCATATAGGCAACTGTAATTTTGACTGAAATCCTGTACTCTGTGTGCACATTGTACACCATTATGGCCCTTCTTTGAAAGAGATCTGGTTTTTGACTAAGTAGCAGGTGTTAGCTGTATGATTTTAATACACAGTTATACTGTACAAATACTTTATGCATCCATATATACATACTGTGACATTCAAGAATCAGTCAGCTGCATGCAGACCGTAAAACATGTATTAAGCAACAGCATGATAGATAGCCAGATAATGTTCAAAACCAGAGATTCAAAACCCTAGCAGAAGATTCAAATCACTA
>JAOYMR010000006.1:21243982-21259817 GCA_025802075.1 Tenebrosternarchus preto | reverse complement strand
CAATAAAACTCTTTTTGCCACATATAATCAATTTTTTCAATGGCAAAATTTTTTGGTCCTTCCATTTGTGCGGTTTTTATTGCCCCCCCCCCCCCCCCCCCCACTATCCCCTATAGCCTCAAAGCATCAGGGAGATTCACACAAACAACTCTTTCTTCTCACTGCCCTGAAATGAAAAATAAACAAGACCAATCCATGCTGGAAATTGCAGAGTATTTTTTTTTCCTGATGGACAGGCAAACTGTGTAATCCTTCTTTATCAAATTGTAATAGTTTTCATAGTTTTGCTTAGTGTGAAGGAGGTTTGGAAAGTCAAGCATAATAATGTTAAATATAATTATAGATGCTACGGTTCAATTCTCGATAATCGCTGGGGAAGACGTTCTTTTCTTTTCGCTTTTGTTTATTTCATGCTCGACTTGATTTTTAATTCTAGAACTCCACAAGAATGGAACGTGATCATCAAACAAATGGACAACACCCTAATGCTGATGAGAACAGAAATGCACTAAGACAATATATTAAAGACACACTGGAAGCAGCCACACGGCAGCTCCATTACACTGTTATGACACGATCATTGGCTGAAGGGCATTTCCACCATTGTGGATGGACACATTGTTTCTTGGAGACAATGAAGGCAAAGTGACTCCTAGAATTAAAAGACGAAACACCAGTGAATGGAGCCAGTTACCTCTAGTGCTCATATTTTAAATATGTCAATACAGTATAAAGTAATTAATATCTTTTAGATACTACTTTAGTTTAATTGTGTTTTGAGGGAAAAATTAGAAAAGAAACTAACCAACATGTAAATTCTTCATATAGACCATTTTAATGGTCTATGATGAACACATCATTTAATAACCTATATGATTATATCATGTTGAGATGTTTCAAGTATTATTAAGTATTATCAAGTATTGTTTCAAGCTATTATTAGTTACAACTTGAAACATATAAAAGATGTATATATATTGTATGTAGTATCTGATCATTAATTAGATGTCCTGATTGAAAATTATAAAAATTTCTAAATTTTTCTTTCTGGTTGGGCTTAAGTTATTAGCATGTTTTATTACAAAAAATACTCAGCATGATGTAATTGGATCAGAACGTCTTGTGGCAAATAGGACCAGGAAATGATTAGTGTTAGCAACTGCACTCTGAAAAGGTAAAATAGCCTCCATTGGAGTATAAATGTGCCTCTGTCATAAACTCTAACTGCATGTCAGCAAAAGCCCCTCGAGCTCTGCTCATCCTTACACCACAAGCTATTTCAATGGGTCATTGATTGAGCAAGATTAGGCCTTTTGTGAGGCTGGGTATTAAAAGATGCCAATCTGCTATTGCGTTCCTGTCAGCTGTGCTGCCCAGCTGTGTGGGCCCTGGTGAAACTAGCCTCATTCACTCCTAAGCCAGAGCAATTGCATGTAATGCTGTCTATTGTGAAGGTTGCAATCACTGGCACGGAGCTGAGGTTTGAGGAGCAAGTGTGTAGAGGAGCTGCAGTCGCACGGAGATGGCAGGCGGCCTGGGTGCGGAGGTCACGGTTTTTTAAATCGAGTTTTTAACTCGGCCGTAAGAGCTATTAGCAGGATGTGCTCAGTAACGATCCCATGACTTGCTGATCTGATTTGAACATATGCACGGTCATGCTTATGTTTCACATGTATCCTGTATAATGGACTATGATCAAGACTAATTCTTTTTCTCATGGTTAATAATCGAGTTTCTTTTATTAATACGGCAGCTGAGAGAGTACATGTCCAAATCTAAAAATAATCAGTCTTTTTTTTTTTTTATTCAATGTCTTTTTTGTAGTTTTCAGAATGCAACAATGCAAATGTTTATATATATAATATATATAATTGATTGAAACCCAATTGATTGAGACAACTAACAATCAGTCTAATTAACAACCATGTGTGTACTAATAAATGCACCTGGTATATTATATAGTTTGTACCATGTAATAGTTTGTTGAATTAAAGAGTGCTGATATGCCTTAATATGCAATGCATTGTTGGGGGCAGGATTGTTCAAACCTAATGTTTAATGCAAGGATACCATTCAGTGTCATTCTCTGATAACATTCATATCATTTTTGAGATCTCATAAAACTGTGTCCATGAGAAAAGCTTTTCCAATGAATGTAATCATCCTATTTTCCAAATGCAAAGACTTCTCAGTATTTACCAGTATTCTGTAGAAGGTACTTATGTATGTAATGCATTCATCTTATGTCTTGTAATCTATTATGGACATCATGCTAATGGGCCTCTTCAATTTAGCAAAGAACACCAAAGATGTTGATTTATATTCCACAATCCTGTGAATCACCAATCACATAAGCATCTGCAAATGATCAAATATTGCATGAAATTTTACACTGGATTAATGAAAGTTCTGATTAATGTGAAATCAACAGGTTCATCAAGTCATCTTTCACATTTATGGACTGACCCACCCATTTATCTCAGGGATCATGACATGAAGAAAGCTACTATAGGTTAGCCTTCTTAGCACCAACGCTAACTGCAAAGCAAAGCACTTTTAGCAGGCAATAACCCTAACTCAAAGAACTACTCTCCCCTCCCCCGTGGTGGGTATGAAAGATTACTGAGTTCACCATTAATTACAATCATCATATGAAGGAGGCAAAATGTGAAATTATTTGGCTATTTTTGCACTCCATCATGAAGCTTATTTATCCAATCAAACAGGAAGAAAAGCTCTGGCTATTTAATGTGAGCTAATTTTCCTATTCATCGTCCTCCTTCATTATCAGCACTACTTGCACGTTCTACTCTCTGCAACATTGCAAGATCTCTTTGCCTTTTTAGGGGACAAAGGCTTGAGATTCACACTGGGTACGGATACAATAGGCTGAAGAAATCCTAGCTAACACAAGGCACAGACATCCATGTGTATTAGCGTATAAAGCAGTGCAGTGAGGCCCACTAGACAGTGGTCGGTCTCAGCCATAACTGAGCAAATAACCAAAGGTTTAGGCAAAGAGCAGCACACAGGAGCAGGCTTGTGAAGATCTGTGAAACGCCATACTTCTGATGGAGAAAGGCTCTGAAGAGCACTCCATGTCAAGTACATAAACTCTGCATATCTACTGTACATGAATGGTTGTATATTTAAATATATATATATATATATATATATATCCACAGAACATCTTATGAGGCTGGTGCTAGCTGTTCTAATACATCGTGCTTATTAACCATCTGAGGTTATGTGTATTTTATGTGTATTTATGTGTATTTTTATTTCATGACTTTTTAAAAGAGTTGGAAACGGAATGTAAACTAGGGAACTGGAATTATCCAACCTCTAAAGCAGACAGCAAAGCATAACGACCTGGGGTATTCTGGATAGACTCACTTTGGAACAAGTTACTTTACACACACACACACACACACACATAGGGATAGAGGAAGTCTAACTGTCCCATCCTAACTCGATATTGCAGTTTCAGAGTAAACTGATTCTCTTATATGAAGTCTGTATATTTATTTTTACCATAACTAACATTTTCTACTTGATTCTCACAAAACGTGATCCCATACTTTTTGTCTACATAGTTGCAGGTTTTTTTTCTCTGTAAGTCAACACATTCCGAGAATTTTCTGACTGGCCTTGAATGTATTTTCCTTGTAGGCATTCTGTCTGACAGGGATTTAGCTTAATGGTACTCTTAGACTGGCATAATATACTAAGTTAAGGACTTCATCCATGGAGACATCAAAGCACTATTGTAAATCACTCTGGTCAAAAGGGTTTGCTAAAGGCTGTATTTGAAATGTTAATGTTATAAAATGCATTTGAAACAGACCTTCACTCAAAACAAAAACGTATTCTGAGAAGTTATTTGTGCCTCAAAAATATCAACAATACCCAAAACAACATTTGTTTAAACGGGTTCTTCCCCTGGTTGTTACATCAGGCATAAATGCCTGAACAGACTCTGCATATTGCAGGCCAGGTCCTCTGCATATTGCAGGCCAGGTCCTCTGCATATTGCTTCCTCTAAATGATTAACAAGTGAAGGCCCATCACAAGAGAACTGCGTGAGTGACTGTCGCTAGTCGTTCTTCTATAGGGTGATATAGGTTGAAGTCTCTGAAATGCTCACAGCGCACCATCAAGGACAAATGCATATTGGTTTTATTACCTTTATTACAAAAACTTGAGCAATTCACTCATTTACAGACTTTAATTACTACTATATGCTCTTTTCCCTTCTGCAACTTTCACAAATATCAGTCTGGTTTCATTTCACAACAGCATACTATCTAGTGTTTATATTAATACTTACAGCTCTGGATAAACACCTCCAGTGTACATCTAAAACCAGCTCCCCACAAATTAACAAAGTAAGAAATAATTCACTACTTGGGCTGTCTGTCCTGTAGGAGCCAGAGTCTGGCAGAGCTGCAAGGACAGTGTCCACATCTTCTCATCTCTGTCACCATGATGGCAGAGTTCATGTCAGGAAGCTGTGGATGCACACAACTGTGCTAACAAGCTCAGACACAAACAAGTCTGACCTCGATAATAACCCCTCGTCAGTCAGGACCAAGGAACCCACAGTTTACTCTCTGGTCTTGTTCCTGCAATGGATTACAGGTCTCCTTGGCAGTGGTTTGTTTTGTTTTTTATCTACAGGACACATGCTTTACACACATGGATGAGAGGGATCACACTTTACCAGGAGTTTCCCTGGTGGAAAGTTTGAAGACCAAACCAGAAGAGGACAGGATTGAATAGAAAAATTCTAGAAGATAAGAAGGAAAATTTTAATGATGTTCAAAGATTTTATCACTACAGATCTACTGAACACATGAAGTATATTTTCTTCATTCTTATGGATATCAACTGGAGTAAACAATACATTAACATGAGAAAAATTTATTTATGTTAGTATTTATTTAAACCACTACATTTATGACACATATTTCAGAATATTATTTGAACAGTTTGGATTTTAAATGTCAGTCCCTGTACTAAATGCCAAACAAACAAACAAAAAAAACATATCCTCATTGAAAAAAAAACATTTGTCTCTCTTCTGATGGAGCTAATGAACATTTTTAATATTAACCATGTTTATGTTTGGGTGCATCAGATGAGAAGCACAGGATGCAGGCCTGTTAGTAGAAGGGAATTTATTAAACCATCAGACACATTCAAAATGACATCTAAAAAATCAGGGTCACACTGTCATAGATCTAAACAACATCAAACAGGCCAGTAAAGATGGGCAAGGTTCAGAAACAACAGCAAGGCAGATCAGAACCTCAGGGTGAGCAAGACCCTGATGGGTTGCATGAAAGGAAGGGAACAAAGACTCCAGAATAGCAAATTCCCACAATAGCAAATGGGTGAGCGTGACTGAGGGGTGGTAGGGGATCTAGGAAGTGTCGGTGGATAGAAGGCTAGCCAGGAGCACTGAAGCGAGGATGGATGCAGGAGGCAGGATCTCAGAGCTGGGGTCGTGAACCTGGACTGCAGTGAAAAAGACCTGCATATTTATGTTATGAATACACCAGCACTTTCCTCTACAAAACCAGCTTGACCACTGGTCCAAAGGACTGAGTTAGAGCTCCTATCTGAATCATAGCATATGCCAGCAGTATTGACTCTGGACACCTCCACTGCTACAGGCCATAGATCCTCAAGTTCTGCTTCTGCCATTGCTTCCACTAGCCTGCTGGCTTTGGTGTATTACCAGCAGTTTTGAGCATCACACCTGCAGATAACGAGAAACAGCAATATTGGCCAGATGTCCCAAGAATGCTGAGACACATTACTGTAAAGCTGGAGATGGGTCTTTCTTTAAAGGCCTGACATTAAGGCATGGATGAACGCCTGCACAAGGGAGGAAGTCTGTTTGTTCTATACGTGCATCACCAGGGGCCTTTTGATCAGCTAGTGTTCACATTTGAAAGCATTTCTTTTGCATAAAGTTTTTTTTAAGAGTTATATTATATGCATAAGTTGTCTGCTCAGTATACCCATTTCATTATATGAAAGTATGCCTATATTCATTATATTAATGATGTTAATGCTAAAAATCTATACTACTGGAAGCATGTTTTTTATTTCATTTGCTTTTCCTCTCTAATACATCAGGTAATAGTTACTGTGTTATTTTCAATGTGCATTCTACACTCTAAATGCAATATTTTATTTAAATAAATAATACATTAATTATTAACACAGATTTCTGGAACTATACATAAAACACAAAACATCAGAATTCCACAGCTTTCATCTTTACATAGTCTTAATCCAGTGTGACATTTTCCTTACAGATCTTCCAGATGCACAGGCCTGCACATCACCTTCTCACACACACACACACACACACACACACACACACACACACAGCTCTGCTCTTCTGTCCACATAGCAAGCACCAGCAATTCTGCAGTGAAGCTACATGAACGATCTAACACACTGTTTGAAACATACATTCAAACAGAAGTTTGACGTAACAGTCCAATGCTTTGCTAGACAGACTGAACACCACTCAGTTACTATAAGCCTGGTCTGACCAGAATTACCAGAATTACCAGTAATGCTTCAATATATTCTTATTTCAAATGTTCACATAGATCAGATCTACTTTGGCTGCTTGTAATTAAATAAAGACAAAAGCCAAGTTGCATTAAACTTGCAGTAAAGACAAACTATTCCACAAAACCATCACTAAGGTGCATTGGTTCTGAATAACAGATCACGAGCAAGTAGACAGACAAACAAATGGGTGGAAACCTTCATTAATTCCATCTGGAAAGTCACATATTACAGCAGCGCCATGAACACCGTAGAGCAAAACATGAATTATAAACACACATTACTATTTCATGCATGAATAGGAGAACAAGTAAAAAGGTTTAGTGTTTGACTTTTTAAAGAAGTTTGGCATAAGTTTAGCAAAATGTCTTCAATATTCCAGACTCTGATGGATCATGTTGTTTTTAAATGCATGAACAATAAGGTTTCATTGCTTCACTGACTTCAAGGTCTCTAAATACAAGAGCCTGGGATAAGTGAACAGGAGCATGCGACAATGGCGTCAGAATCGCAGAGAGGCGTTGAAGTGCAATCAGTTGAAACCTGCATGAATAATGTATGTCTTCCATAATAGAGAAGCTTTAGAACTCCAATCAGGGACTCTAAAGCTGTCGAAATAGAAACCTTGCCACGCCATTGCTGGCTTTGAGTTTAGTAAAAGCCAACGTGGTGGAAACGCCAAGTACGATCTGGTGAGAGTGTGCTCATTATTATAAAACACTCATTTGCTGCAGCACTAACAGCTGGTCTATTACAAGAAGTCTTGATCAGGACTGTAAATGCAAAGAGTGTGTTGGTGTTCCGTCACACTGCCCATAAAGAGACTCACTTAGAAACACAACATGTACATTAACCATTACGCCTGGAACTCAGAATTACCTTGGCAGCAACAATTCTATTGTTTTTTCCAGTTCCTAGTTGGATCTATAAAGATCAATATAGATAGTAACACTAATTTATGTAGTACCTTTCACACACAAAAAAAAAGATCACTTTTCAATCTCTGATTACTGTTAGCACGTTATACAGTTCTAAATAGTGGTGATATAGTCAGGTGAGACATAGAACCCTAGATAGTCTAGACAGCTGATGGTGATTCATTAGAAACACCCTCCCTGTCAAACTACAATGAGAAAGGGAATTACAATGAGAAGACAACCTGCTGGAATCTGAAGCAAATCCACAGGAAACCATAACCCTCTGAATTCACACTCCATTTAGTATCCTCTGGATGGATGTGATTCACTTGGAACCCAGTGGTTCCGTTCCATCTTCATGGTATAACATCAAATGAAAACTGAGGTTATTTATGGATGATTCATACAAAGTTGAGTTACTGGTATATAGATTAGCAAGGGCAAAGGTCACAGTGGAAGGGCACATCTGTCTAGTCTACTGTGCTGTTATATTTTAAGTGTGTCTGCTTGCTTGTGTAAAATCTGCTATGCTGAAACAGGAATCTCAAATAGGAGGTTTTGTGAAGGAACAATCACAATTTTCTCCGTGATCTACCGACTACCGTTTAACAAGGTAAATGAAAAATGAAGACTGGCAACACTGATGCAAATTACAATAAGCAAAAAAAGATTAAATTGGGCTTTAGGGGAGACACTAATTAAAAAATTCCATAACACACATACTGTGAACTATCAAAACACAGACTAGAATGTCAACTGTATAACTGGGCTTGTTTTAAAATGTTATACAAGCTAATAATACACCAAGTGATGAAGTGAATCTGCTCAGTTGGGTGAGTAGCATTACATGGTCCGATCGTAGCACCCTGAAGCACCAGGCGGAGGGCAGGGGTCTCTGGAGCAGGTCAGATTCTAGCACAGTGATGTCAGGAAACATGAACTTACTGATTTGAATGACAGGATGACAATACACTTTCCATAGATTTTTCAATTAATGATTTTATGTGAAGTATTGAATGCCAGAACAACATTTAGAAACCTCCCTAAATCTGAAGTCTTGAAAACACGTAATATTAGCTAGAATATAAACTCAGCTCTTACGTCCCCAAAGACAGATGCACACACACACACACACACACACAGACAGACAGAGACAGAGAGAGAGAGAGAGAAAGTGCCATGAAAGAGAGACAAAGGGAAAGAGTGTGAGAGATAGAGATAAAGTGTGAGTGAGTGAGACTTACTGTAATGATTCTGTCCATAATTATGCCTCCTAGCTGCGAAACAGTAAAAGAGGAACATAAATGAAAAGGGAAAATAGACATATGGCTTTTAACATTTCCACAGAAGCCATGTTTCCCTTCAGTCACTTCCTCAACCTGCACACACACTCGAGGCCCCAAACTGCAGCTTCTGATGGGGAAACTGGACTAGTTCAGCATGACTCATGAATCCTGGCATCAGCTCGTTCTCGAAGAAATTTCATTACAATTGATAAATCAAGCGATTTCATGTACACTGGTATGTAAATTCAGTGACATTACCCCTCCACAAAAGCATGTCGTGAACCCATACACACACACCCAAACATGTTCACACCGTCACGGTGGCCGCCCTCGACTTTTCCTCCGCCGTGCGTGTGTGTGTGCGCGTGCGTCTGTGTCTGTGTGTGTGTGTGTGTGTGTCTTCGTGTTTTGTGTGTCGTTTTAATTTGAGTCTAGTTTAATTGTAATCATTCGTTTCACCTGTGTCGTGGCTAGCGTGAGTGTATTTAAGCGTGTCACTACATCTTTGTCGATGTTTGCAATGTTGCATGTTATATGTTAAATAAACGTTTCGCTTTCGAATCTACGCTTCGGCAGCCGTGTTCTGCGCGAAAACACGACACACAAACACATTCAAATAAGCACAGTTATAAGTAAGGATATATTTTATTAAAGGGTTTACTTTTTATTAAACTCACTGCATTCTGAAATAATTTATGGTGATCATAGCCAAAGTTCACTGAGTCGAGTACATATTTTATAATATTTTAATTACCATTAAAGTACAGAATTAGATTTAATATTGCCAACATCCCAGACTTCTGAGCATTAAGATGCCCGATGTTCATTTGAAAGCAAAATCCCTCTGACATACTCCTCCTCACAAGGACCCCTCGCCGTCGTGCGTGTGATATTAGAGCCCAGAGCACACGTGGCACGGTGGCCAGCAGGCTTCCTTGTCAGGCTCGCTCTCACTCTTTGTGCTGGATTGGACGGGCACGCCGGATTTGTCTCTGAGCCGACCAATTACGCGCTCTCGCTCTGCCATATGCGTTCGCCTCCCCTGACTGAGCCCCAGCCGTGGCACGCGGTTCCCAATGCCCTTCCGTGACGTAGCATTTTGGCCCCACTGCTGAGCTCTTTAAATGCATTTGTTCCCGTCGCAGGCTCTTTGCTTTAACACGGCTGCTCCCCTCAGCTCGCAGAAAAGAAAGCCAGCCGGTAGCGTTTAAGCCATCAGATGGTGTGACAGTGGTCGTCTGGTTGTGTGTTCGCGTGAGTGTATGTGAGTGTGTGTGTGCGTGTGTGGGTGTGCATGAATGTGTGTGTGTGTGTGTGTGTGTGTGTGCTTGGCAGTTTGTATGTGCTTCAGTACAATTCAGCAATAAGGAAGACAATTGGATGGCCTTGAAAAGCTATGAGCAAGTGACATTTTAAGGGCCCGATAAGATAAATCACAAACCCTCACCCATTGGCTCCAGTGATTTTTCACAATGCTGTTGTGGTGATTTGTGTTTTGTTACAGCAAGGTTAGGCTCCTTCGAAATAAACAAATAAAAACAACAGCATCAATTCACTGACGATGCCTGAACATTTTGGTTCACCTTTTCAGCAGTTCATGTGAGGAAGACGTAGTTTACACACTCACTGGGAGCGTTTGAATCCTGGGCATTCAGAGTGGAGCTCCAAACATACGGGCAGGGCTCTGGAGATACAGAACCAACAACTGCAGATGTTTCCAATCACACGCAGGCTTTTAAAAGCAGTGACACTAGATGTGTAAACAAGAAAACCAACACTCGTCATGAACTAGGCAGCACTCAGCACAAATCTCGCATTCCAACACTGATGTTTTAGCGTGATGTAACCAGACATTTTTGAAGCTAAACTTCTCATGGTTGTGTATTTCTACCAAACACATTTAAGTAAATTAGTTACTGAATGACTATACAAAAAATGTTATTTGAAGGTTGTTTATAAAACTGTAGAACACGACTGAAAGTTAATATCCAAAAACGTCATTATACATCAACACTATAGTTCTTCAATTCTGAGATTTTTATCTCTATTTTATCACTTTTATAGTATGACTTTACAGACAAAGTAAGTCAATGGCACCCTTAAGTCTCTCCTCCTCGCACTATAGAGATAATTTACTACAGCCATTAAAATTAATCTGTGAAGAGAAAATTGGAAGACCTAACTTATGACTGTGGTCTTACACTGAGAATGACACCTTTAGGATATTTCGTTAACCCTCATCAGTTTCACATCCTGCACCTTTGCTTTGGACTTCAGAATCATAAATACAAGAAGCCATTTGAACAGCTTTACTTTGCCCAGGCTCAATATCACACTGATAAAACCAGGTCCTTTCATGATTCTAAAAATACCTCCCTACAGCAAATCTAATTAGAAGGAACGTTTACAGCAGTAAAATCTAATGCCCTGCCGTCACTGTAATTCCCATTTGCAAGAGATGCAAGGAAATGTTTGGACACCTAATGGGGGTTGTTAGGATGCTGAGGTCAGCAAACTGGAGTGAAGCAGATTTCCCATAAAGCCATGCACAGCAAGCTGGAATTGAAAGCCAAGGCTCAGTCTCAGAAGACTCTGAAAGTGCTCAGAGAAGTGATCGAGATTTTTCATTTTAATATTTTCAGATGATAAAGCATTTTCACAGCTGATGGAAGGAAGAGCTGATGATTTATGCTGTACCTCTGGAGAGCGTATGTCCTACCTAGCTTGGTTTATAAAATGAGCTGTTAAGATGAAGAGCTGTGTGAATCTTATACATATATACATATGCATACGCAGGACTACAGCGGAGATATGAAAAGAAGGCACGTTCAAGGATGAATTCCCATTCATCTGGGACATGTGGTAGGTGAAATATATGTGTTACAGTGAAATGGCTCCCTCATGGTACCGAATCTCCTCTAACGTGAAGTGGATCTTATTGAGAAGGTATTGCTTGACCAGATCATGTCCTTTACTTTGCACCCAGTGTCAAACATGACAAAGCTCGCAGGAGGTTTGATTGTAACTGAACTTAAGGCAGAAACAAGGTCAGAATCTCTCAGTGCTCCCTAGATATCAGTCTCCACAACTGGTGAGGAGCAGAGTGCTATTTAACAGTTTTCAGTGGGAGCAATTTAGAGCCTGGCTCTCAGCAGGCTTCTAAAAGCTCTGCTCAGAGTCACAGCTAGCCCCAGCCGGTGCGGTCTGAGGATTACGACAGCTCCTCTCACATGCATTTGACCTTATCACATGCTATGACTTTATCTTTCTGTCACTGATACAAGGTTAACCTCCTTGGGTTAGAGAGATGATGAGTGTGCATTACCACGGAAAGCAGAGTATCTCTGTGGAATCAGATTGTTTCAACCATCAGAAATGCCCTCTATAACCAGCCGAGTTCTTAAATTCTCAAATCGTTTTTTTTTTTTTTTGGTATGTCACAGTCAATTAACCAGGCATATTCCTGTATGGACAATTACCTATTGCAGCAGTCAGTGTTGTATGATAGATGCTCTATGATGACTGAATTATTATGTTTAATATAGTAAGTTGTGTCTTACCAAGGCTAGTGGTTAACATGGATCAGGGTATTTTTGCTTGCTACTCTTATCTGTCTAACCACTTTGATAAATGACTTTTACTAAAAATAAGGTGAAGAAAGAACAGATGGAAAAAAATTGCACAGAAGACATAAATATATATAATAAATAGTATAGAAGACATAAATATAAATAATGACAACTGTTCTATAACATAATGTAAAGCAAGACCAGTCCAGGCAAAGTTTATTTGTACAGAACATTTTATTCACAGTAGCCATCCAAAGAGCCATCACCTCGGGAATTTATTATTATTATTTTTATAAAGTTTTAATACCAGAAAGTAAGAAAAAGGCTACATAAAACAAGTAAGATTAAATACGATTAAGAAAGTAAAATAAACTCTCACAGGCCGGTCCACACAGCCACTCCCCCAGTCCCAATCAGCTGATTATTAATCAATAATCATTCACACCTGTCCCTCGTTGAGCCAAATGATTCTCTCTATGAAAGCCCACGTGCCGTGGGCAGAAGCTCCTGCTCCAGCGTGACGCTGTTCTCCTCACACTATGACAGAGCCTATGAATATGTTCTATTTCAAGCCCTAAGAGACTTGAAGCTTTATTTAGCTCCTGTGTTTGACGTTTGTCACAATTCATTGTCAAGCATTAATTAATGCTTTTTTGTCCGGGCCTGTGCTTTGTGTCATGGAAAGCCGGCCTCCTTGGAGGAGGGTGACGCCCACGCAAACACAAAACCCTACAACCAGACCCTCTCACTCATCCACTCTAATTTGCTCCCAATCACCTGATAATTAGTTCATTGCACTCACCTGTTTCCTGTTATTCTCCTGTATATATATATATATATATATATTCTCCTGTATATATATATATATATATATATATATATGCTCACAGGATCCAGCTGTTATTGCTACAGATGGCCTCAAGACTCTCGCTGTAACAGTGTCTTTTGGTTCAGCGTGTTTGGCTGTCTCTGGTTTGTTTTGTTAGCGGTTTATATGTGCACTGCTGTTTGAGTCATTATCAATAGTAAAGATTTGAGTCTTTATTCCCTGATTCTCCCTCCTTCTGTGATGCTCTGCTCTTTCCTCTTTAAATAAAAAAAAATGAATTTAAAAAGGAAAATGCATTAAAATAAAAGATTAAAAAAACATTTCCAAATATATATATTTGGAAGGGTTTAATTAAAACAAGTCAGATTTGAATGAAAAATATAAAAGGTCTTAAATCAAAGCTGGAAGTTAGCAGTGATGCACTGTCCTTTTTAGACAACAATGCCTTTGACTTAACTGGAAGCTAGAGTGGAAGATCTCCACTGCTGGGGCTTCAGGAGGCTGTGCAGATACCACTCACTTGTATTTATGTTACTTAATTTAGGATGCTGACATGTTTCTGGTTGACTTGAATTGTTTTTAATTGGAGCCTTAATTAGGAGTTAAGTTTTAGAAGTTGCCGCAGTACAGGAATCTGAGAGCTCTGGCTGTGAACGCAGCTCCTCCATTCACACTTTCCCCAGTGTCACGCTCTGCTGCATTTTGTGAGGTCACACATAGAGTCATCCTGTGACACTTTGGTGTGTCACAAGGACATACAGGTGACACCCTGGACAGGATGTAACAGAATGAAAAACTAAAGCACCAAAACGTCTCGTATATGTTCCTGCTAATCATCAGTGGTGAATTACACTCAGAGTCTTTGTTGGTGTGTTGCATGAACAGGACAAGTGCTTCACAAATGTTTGAATTAACTAAAATAACTAACTGTGTTTGCTGTTGAAATTGAATTAATTTTCTAAACTATTGTAGGGTTGCAAGTGTGTACAAGTTTGCAGAATTTGTTTCTGATTTGCAGTTGAGGATATTCTCATTTGCATTTTTGCCAAAGTTTTAGGCTGCCTGGTCCTGAGTGAGAAGAGGAAGCTTTCAGCCACATGTTTCAGTTATCTGGGGATTGCCAGCTCTGTCATCATTCTCAAGGCTTGACTAAATAAACATTCCTTGTGCTGAATAATTAAAGCGTCCATCGTTTGCTTTCCTTGCACAGTGCCATTCTACAGTTCCCCAGGAATTTCCTAAAAGAACTTAATTATCCTTGACATTACGATACAATCAAACAATGAAAATAAGTACAATCCTTCCAATATAAATAAAAATAATCGTATTGGTTTTGTCATGAGAATAAAACAATGACGGTGAAAAACAAATCGTACTTTTGATATGGCAGATGAATGAAATCTTAGACTGTTATTATGGTCAGATGCACATTACCCAAACATAATTACATGGGCCATTTCTTTTACCTTCTGCTGCTATAGTTTCAGTCATTTATAACATTGTTTCTGGTTTTCCCATCATTTATTTAAAATGAAAATTGTCACTGCCAACCTAATCTAGGTTGATGAGTGAGTGCTACTCAGTGTTCTAGTAAGAATACAGAGCAGAGATCATTTCCACTGCTTCAACTTGTGCTAATGACACTGCAGGAATTGTGAGAGCAGACTTGTTTATTCATGTGTGTGTGTGTGTGTGTGTGTGTGTGTGTAGAACTGCCATCAACACTGCTCGTTAAACTTTGCTTTAGCTGGTAACAACAGATCAAGAAGCATAAACAGCCAGAGGAAGCCTGGCTGTGGCATTTGCTCAGAGTGTGTTTCCTGTTCATTATGGCCTCCAGCTCTCTATTTTCTAGCCTACAACCCCCCCCCCCCTCCCGTTCTGTTACAGCCCTCAGGTAAGGTGCAGGTCTTACTGTTCCTGCACAGAGGAGAGGAGACTGATCTCTTGCAGGACTCAGAGCTGCCAATACACCACTGAAGCTATATACAATCACTTATCCACCTTTACCTTCCTTTAATGTGATACTAGCTTATTTTCCCAGTTATTGGTCCCATTGGTTTGTCTTAGCAGAGAATAGGTAGTGTCTATGACTCCCAGAGTGTTTTCAGGTATTAACATCACCAGTGCAAGCAACAATTTCCACTCCTGCAGAGACAAGAAAACCAATGTCTGAAAGCTTGTATTGCCATCTGTTCATATTTTAACAGCACTGGGAGATAATAATCGTGGTCATACGTATTCAAATGGAAGACACAAGAGGTGACCTTCCCAACATGCACCAGGTCACGAAGCCATTTTGCTGCAGTGTAAAAGGCTTTTATTGTTCAGGAGAAAATGCAGCTCCGGTGTGCAATAATATCAAGTAAGAATTGAGCCGAAGCCTCTTTCAGACACGTCTGCTGTGATCGAGGTTTCAGCATAGCCTGATACACATGCTCCCATACCATCACATCACAGCCTGATTCACATGCTCCCATACCATCACATCACAGCCTGATACACATGCTCCCATACCATCACATCACAGCCTGATTCACATGCTCCCATACCATCACATCACAGCCTGATACACATGCTCCCATACCATCACATCACAGCCTGATTCACATGCTCCCATACCATCACATCACAGCCTGA
>JAOYMR010000006.1:21210280-21225169 GCA_025802075.1 Tenebrosternarchus preto | reverse complement strand
TAAGATGCTGTATATGGACCCTCAAGATCCCAGGCATCTGTTAGATGTATATATAGAATGAATATATATATATATATATCTTATATATATATATATATATATATATATATATATATAAGCACAAAAAGCATGTATGAGAGCAAGCTGATTGAGTGGAGTGGAGTATGACAGAATTATCAGCTTATTAACCAGTATAATTGAATTCCCATGCAGTCCATGTTCCTGCCGTTAACCCTCTTTTCATCCAGACTGATGGCCTTGTGTAGTTACCACCGCCTTCCTGATCTGCTAATTCATTATCTTCCAATGGCTTATTTGTTTATGCTGCAGTGACGACCACATCAGCGAATACCTCACCATCTTTAATTAATTCTGCAGACCTTTATGTAATTGGCTACGCGTGATGGGAATAAAAACACATGCAAACTTTTTTTGCTTTTCATTTATCAGGTTTATGTATGCATGACAGGCTTTTACACCGGAGTCAACTACATGAACTTTCTAATGCTACACCATCTAATTAAAAGAAATACTTGTTTTTTTTTTCTGAAATGAATTGTAATTAAGAATCTAACATGAACAACATGGCTGGGTGTAAAGTAGTTGTGGAGTTTGTATGTGAGGATACTCAAAGGCTACAGTAACGAACTGATGGTATGAGTTTCAAATGCAATTAAAAAAAATGTGTCAGAGAAAAAATTAACTGGACTTTTTGTAATGCTTGTTTTTGTTGTGTGTTTTTATATTTCTCTCTTATGGCTGTACATATTTGATTCAGGAGACCAAGCAGGCCTTTCTCAACTAAACTAATGATAAAAAAAAAAGATTCAGATAAAAGTTTAAATCAGACTCAGTTATGCTGAACTGTCCACAAAAGCCATACTTGTAATTTAGCTTGAAACCCTTAGCTTGAAAGACATCATCCAGATAGTATCTATCATCTCAGACTTGGGAATAAAGAATAAGAGAAGGGGAGTTGTTTTTGCAGTGCACTTCAGTGTTCCAGAACAGCAGGTCTTCAGGTCTCCTCACACATTACCACCCATCAAAGCAGCCACTGATACACCACTGATGAGCCATCATTTGTGTTGCTTTCCATCTCTTTAATGCTGTACTCATGATGTCAAGGTAAAACACACACACACACACACACAGGTGTACCTAGCATTTCGAGACCCCACATAGCAGATTCCTACCCATTTCCTTGTGCCTGCCTAAACATTTAATCAATTCATTAATCTGTTAATGTCAACCCAGGCAGGCTGAACGAAGCTGAGATGGTAGACATGCTGATGCCGTTTTGTGTAGTAAAGTAGCACACCCTGTATCACCTGGCTGGCCTCACCTCCATCACACCGATCACCCCCCCCCCCCACCAATAACTCCCCCCTTGTTAATCATTTAGGAGCAATTTGCAGCACACCTGTGCCAGGCAGAAAGCTATTAGGATTCCCATGGAGTGTGTGGGGACTACAGAGCTAATATGTAAAAACTGGGTTTACTGGGAGACATATTGGCTTGAACACAGGAGACTGTACAAACAATTTACTTCGGAATGGAACCAGTGCTCGGCAGTGTAGAGCCAGCATGGAATGTCTGTTGTACACAGGCTTGTGTTCAGAAGATTGGCTTGGCAAGACAATGTGCTGCAGAGCTGATAACTGTGATTAACGTTTATGTGTTGGAAACTGGAAGCGCACTGTACTGACTGCTGAATTCAACAAGAAGTACTGAAGATGTGTCATGTGTGTTTACAGCCATCTGTGGTCCAGAGTTATTTTATTTTATTGTTGGAGTTAATATGCTGGTCTTAGTAACTAGGACTGTATATTCATATTTAACGAATGCAGTGTTGTAACGTTTCTTTGCATCACTGGTGACATATTAGATCTCAGAAAAAAAAAGTAACTGTTAGATAGTTGTTGCAAACCCTGTGTGTTTTTCCAACTGGCTACGAGGGAAGGAACTTTCTCTGAACTGCTGTGCAGTGGCAGTCTGAGAGGACCATCACGTCTCCTCCCCTCAGGGATCCCCTGAACAGTGAGTCATGGAATCAGGGGGGGTACTGAGCTCTTCCAAAGACAGCAGGAAAGAGAGCAAGAGAGAAACAACGAGGAGAAACAAGGAGTCACAGGTAAGAAAGAAAAGACAGAAAGATAACAGTGACATCTTCATCCGCACGTCTTCATTTCACTTGTTGTTCTACTCACATTCCCCCGCCAAGGTCCTTGAGAGAGGAAGAATAGGGTTTAATGGCATGTACAAATTCAATGTAAAAAGGGAATTACTGCATTTCAGTGACTATGTGAAAGGGAGTGAATTGTCCTGTGCCTGAATCATCTCTGTAGAAAAACTGCATAAGGAGAAAAGGTGTAATGATCCTGGGGCCAAAGCAAAGGACTTCAGCAGCAGAGAAGAGAATTAGCACTTTGTTCCTCCCTAAATGCTGAGAGAAAATGCTCATCACATCCTGCATCCCCATTAACAGAGGTAAGCAGTATCGACAAGCTTACTTTATTTACACACCTTCTCATTCCTTCTCATTCCTCCTGCGTTCATTTTCTTTCCCCAGACTGATCTCAGACGACCTAAGGATCACGAAGCCGTCTGTACGTCTCACACTTGGATGGCACTTTCAGAAGAGGTGGCAGTGGACCAGACACATTCCCACTGCCTGCATCAGCGCTGGGGAAAAACAAGAACAATCGATATTCCCTCACCATGTCGACTCAGAGAGCCACCGCAGGTGCTGTGTGCGCCCACAGAGCTGGGCTCAGGATTTTGTCACGACTTGTTTTAGTCATCAGTCTGGAATGCAAAATAAATATTAAATCGCCCTGCCTCCCTCTGGTATTTTGGTTGCATCAGGGAATTCAATGACTTTCGGGTGGTGAGTATAGTGGTGGGTTTACCAGTAATTCAGTCTTAGTTCAGTAGTGGTTTATACAGAAGCAGCATACAAGACCGCACATGTAATCCCTGGACACTGATTTCTTTGCAAGCTGCAGGATAAATGCATGGATACATGTTCCCTCTAAGCTACAGAACACTGTATTAAGCAAATTAAATTGGCCACCTCTCTTGATGGGAGCTCATTACCGCAGCGCAGGTTAGAAATAAACACCTGCGGTCACATCTGTCATCACTGAGAACAAGGAATGCAAATTCTAACCAGGTTGTCTCTAAAATATCCTCCGACACAACGCATCAGAAAAATTCTGACTGTGCACTGCATAGCTGATGAGAGCAAGATAATTATGCAAAGACTAAAAGGTTTGATATTCATACCCACCTAGACTCTGCATACATTACTAGTCATGTAAGATTGTCCCAGTATCACAAACACAGTCCTTGGGAACTAATCTGTTGGTTTGCAAAGCACTTAATCATGATTTATCTAAAATAAATAAATAAAACATTTTTAAAATACTGATTTTTCTGCTTTTTCTCTCATTGTGTGTAATGGTCAGGGAGGCGGCCTGAGGGCTTCCCATTTGTGACATTTGTTGTATTTATGCTAACCTTCATTAAAATGCTAAGACTTGGTCTGTCCAGGGAGTCCAAATGCACTATTAAGAGTGAATATCTACCCCTAAACTACCAAGTATTTACACAAACCACTGACCAGAAAACAAGCAGGGCTTTTGAAAAACACTCTCAGCTGGCTCAGATATAAAGCGCCATCTGCTGGAAATCATTCAAGTGAGGCCCTTTAATTACGGAAATTGCATATTCAGAGTCACATTCTTCATCTGAGGTCCAACTACCCCGAGACCAGCGGCCCCACTGGGGGTCCAGTTGTTCAGAGCACAGGACCATCCTGTTCCCACTCATCCATCACTATGCTCATTAAACAGCTATTAATTGACCAGTTATGTACCGTGGCGCTTTGTTTATTAATTAACATCCCCAGCCCATTAAAGCCCTTCAGTGCTTATAAGACAAATTGTGAGCTATTAGCAAGCTAAACTCACATAATGACACATGCTGCTCTGTCTGTGTGCTCACCTTAACACAAGCATTGCTTTCGCTGAAGTCAACTAAGGTTAATGTCTTTAAAAGCACCTTAATTCTCACTATGATCCTCCTGGACATCATTTCTGTAATGCTTATAAAGCATAATTAAAAACACCTTGAACAAAAAAAGCTGTTCGCGCTGCCTCATTAATGCAAACTTTCTCATTAATCATCATGAGCTTAAGAATTGGCAATATTTGTAATGGATGAGTTGTCATAATGATTTATTGGCACTGTTAAACTCTTACTAATCATCTCTGGCTAATGAAGGTGCTCTTCTGTTGCACAGCAAATTATACTTCCAGTCGCCTTAAGCATATAATAACTATTTTTATGTCCACGGTGCAATAATCATACTTGTGGAGATAATCTCTGTGTAATTCCAGTTATTACTCAGTATTTTACAGCTTTTATTATTGCTTGGTTGCGGGGACTGTGAAACGTGGGTAACATTGTGTGCTTTTCTATTCTTATATAAAACCAAGATTTTCATGATAAAAACAAACAACACCCAAAGCTTAAAGCAGAGTCTTCGCATATGAATTCCACTGAATCAAAAACAGATGAGACTTTGGTACAAAAGTAAAACTTCACTAAATGTTAACATATTTAGCAAAATATTAAAGTGCAACAGAGCAACAGTAACTACAATTAATTCTTCTGTTAGGTTCCATTGGTCAGTCAAATGTCAGCGACCAAGATATGGTTAGGCAGGATCTAGAGAAACATGAAAATGAGTGAAAGAACTTATCCGAGCAGCCAGTCCTTCTCTGCTGGAGTAAAACGCCTCTCTCAGTACTTCTTAAACCAGAGATAAAGTAAGGTCTTGAGGACCTTACTTAAGACCTTACTTGGCTACTGCCAGTGTCACCCTTGCTTGCTCCTCTGATGTGTCCATGCATTTTTTATGGTCAACTCTAGAAGAACTTAAAATGAGATCACTACTTTACTGGGAACAGGTTTAATCTTTCACTGTGTCAGTCAAATACTTCACTTGTGAAGTCCAATAAGATCAGGCTCTGACCACCAGATAGCTATCAGCGTTGGGCCGGTCTTGGTTACTACACAATTGTTCTCTAATTTATTGCGCTGCTGCCAAGCTGAAGTTAAACCCTCAAATTTGACTGGGCTCCCTTTCAGCCATCTACCCCAGTAAACCTGGAGACTCCACGACTCAGAGTCACTATCACAGCCGTCCTGTGACCACCACCACATCTTCAGCAGCAGCAGCTCAGTACACAGATCTGTTTCCCACATTTGTAACCCAGTCACCTGCATCTGCCCTGATTCAGCACGTCCACAAATCTCACCGCACTCTGCTATCAGCTGTTACCATGGTACCCAACTGCAACACGGTAATGATAAGTCCCAGTAAAAAGCAATTGGGGAAATACTAGAACTACTAAAAAACTAATGAAAAACAGACAATAAGCAGGTTATTTTTATTTATAGTTATTGATATAGTTGCAACATTTTAATGACAAGGTCAAATGCTGTCATTTCTTGGGTATTATTTGAATTCAGTAAATGAATGCAAACAGATCATTTATATATAATTTACAAAAAAAAAAGATTTAAAATGAATATTCTTCTCTATGAGCGTTGATTCCATGTTGCCTAGGATTCAGGTGATGTCTTTTTGAAGTTTTCATTTTAGTTCAAGAATCAGTTTTTTTTTTTCCCCAAAATGCTGTGGGTGTTATGTGGGCCTACCCTTGAAAACATGAAGCTGACTGCAGTGGAAGTGTGTTGAGTTACTCGTGCATGCATAATTGCTGCCTCCACACTCATCCGAGCACCCATGACCCACGTGTGCTTGAGCTACCTTCTGATCATGATCTTGGGAGGGGGTTCATTCTCTTTCAAACTGTGCTGGCTGCTGACTCAGCTGCTGTCTCACATAAATATTGACTGGCCATAAATTCCCGGTGGTTAAAGTTTCAAAATCCATTATCCACCTTATGTTTGAGCACTCATGGAAAACTTTCATATTGCTGACTGACGGAATGAAAAATCAGTCTAATTGTTGGAACGTTGTCACTGTAGTCTGTGTGCCTGGTTGGGGTCTGGCCCCTGCTGTTTGTAACACTGCCAAGTCTTGGATTAGTGAAGCCAACATTGTTAGTATAACCTTCCATACATAAAACTGCTGTTTAATGCTTAGAATCACATAAAATGTTGCAAAACATCTACTGAATTACAACCAGTAAATAATTAATGTTCAAGGATATTTCTATTCCACAAATGTTTCTGTTTATAATTAGGTTTATGCTGCCAATTTTAATGAATGTGATTCCTGAAAAACATCAAACTGTAGATAAGACAAATGCTTTGAGACATAATCTCTGCTTAGACAGCTCTGACTTAAAAGATTACTTTGGTCAATTAAGCAGTATTAATTGGTATTAATTCAATTGTAGTGAAACTTGTCCTGTGGCCATTTAAACTGAAGTTCCATCGTGTTGGCTGCACTTAGCAAAATAACTTCTTTGCTGTAAAAAAAAAAAGCAGAGCTTTGCCTTGAAAATCTCTGACAGCTGTGATATAACAAAATAAATAAATACATAAATAGTTAAGGCATCATCTGAATGTTGAATGTTTTTGTTTTGGACATAAGTTGCCCTATTTTTATGTGTCACATCTTTTTTTTTTTCTAAAAGCAAAAGATTTACACAACAACGCAAAAAAGAAAATTCAAAGAATGTTATCTGTGAAATGTTATTCTGTAGGGCAATAATGCTTAATGACTTTGAAGAGTCTTTCTTTATAGCCATGGACATATTGCTGCTGAATGTGTTAGGTTTTATTAATATTTTCATACAAAGCTTCTTACTAAATCATTGTTCTAATTCTTTTTAAAACTGTCCTGCACCTTGTTCAGAAGATGAGAACATTTCTAATGTGTGAATAAAGTCTTCTCTTTAAGAGATATCCCAGGCATTGTAATATGTAACAAATGTAAGTCTTTTATAATACCATACGCAAATCACCATGTGTGCATTCCACCTTGCAATGGTGAGAACCTTAACAGAAAAGGTCAGCTAATTTGATATCTGCTATGTATCTTAAGCATAGCCTTTTTATCATTGCCAGTGTAGATCACTTTTCTGTTCACATGAACTTCAGTCCATGATGGTGGGCGTGGAGAACAGTAAATGAATGGAATGCTCTAGCTTTACTGTCCATGTGCCACAAACCACGAAACTCATTTGATATTGAACAGTAACTCCAGCAAAACCTGTCCCTTCAAATCTGGTGATTGTTATGGGTGTTACATAGCCGGACCCTGTTCCTGGGATATGAAGGTGCTCCAGGCCTGACTGTTGTTCACATATAACAATCTATTCATTTGAAAATACAGTGAGGTTCCATTTTATTGTAACCATGAAGGCACTGAACTTGGTCACAGTAGTGTTTAGATATGCCATGTGCCATGTGTGGAACCATTCCTATGATATCATATTTCAACTACTGGTCTGGACAGTTGACAACATAAATGGTTCCATGGGCTCATGTTGCTCGTGCCAAATTTTGATGCTTAAATCTGAATGACAAAGAAGAAACCTGAATTCATCCAACCAGGCACCTTTATGTCCACCTGGAGATTTCTTTGTTTCTTTCTTGTCTTTTCTTTCTTGCACCATTCTTGGTAAAAATCTTACATCAGTTGTGTATGGAAAGCCCAGGATGTCAGCCATTTCTGCGATGCTAAAACAGGAATGCCTAATGCTAGCTGTCATGCCATGTTCACTGTCTCTAAGGTCTTTCATTTTATCCATTTCAGCATTCAACATAACATTATAGCTAGCATAATGCTAATGCTAATACTAACACTAAAGAAATACTGGTCTTCTTGATATTGACAACTCAAGCACATGCCACTGAGCCTTTATGGAACGTGCAGGTTGTTTGAAGATGGGGTTGTGCCCAAGCTGGCACCACAGCTTGGGCACAGAAAAGCCCAGTGTTCATACACATGGACAGGGTACAGGTCATGCTCTGAGTGTTCACTCGACTCTCCAACCTTTCCATTCTCACAGCTTTTGCTGAATTTATTCATATTCATGCATATTACTCATATCTCTCACAATAAAATAGAAAGACATTTTGTCTTTAATAACCCCATCTTATCTTTTCAACATTTTGGAAAGAGGCAAGTGGGTTTTTTTTTTTTCTTTCAAATAAAAAAGGGTTCTAGGCTTCCTTTTATAGGGAAGGAACTATGATAGAATAATCAGTGGACTCGTCCTTGGCCAGTGAGCCTGGCCTAGAGCTGCTGCAGGTAATGGGAGCCCACCAAGCTTCCCACCGCATTCACTGAGGGACAGGTAACATCGACAGGTGTGTCACTGCTTGTCAAGAACCAGTGAGGGACATTGTCTCCACTGAATTATTACTTATCAAGACTCTGTTTGGGGGACATTGTGAAACTGTAATGTGAGGTGCTTTAGCGTGTTGTTATGTAGTCGTTTTAGCTATTAATATCCAGTCTTGTTACTACAATGTATCAATATGTATTTTAGTTTCATGGAGTACAGTACATGCAGAGCTTTTTATCTTATGTGTCTCTTATGAGTTTAATCTTACCATTCCTTATAAAAACTGTCATTCAGTGTTTGTCATCAAGTGTAGAGTGTGGGAGCACAGGACACAGAGAGAAAAATCAATCATATTTTGTGGTGAGGAGTAAATCTGTTTCCCAGATGTTGTCATTATTTGATTCATGGTCTGGGGTGTTTGGAACCCTTTTATTTCAATAAAATGTTTCTAACCCTAATCTGCAATTTGGCTAATTGTACTGGGACCCATGAAATGTCTAAGCAAATATATTTTTTTCTTGAGAATGATCGTTGGACTATTTCTACCGCTGACCCTTACAAAAGGGGTTCTATTTGTCATAAAATGTCAATCTACAGCCAATCCCTTTAATCATAAATCATAAAAGTCATAAATAATTTAATCATAAATTAGCGTATGTGCTAATGAAAAGTTTTTATTTTGAAGAACTCTGCACAGGGTACTGCATACAGTAAAGCAGGTACACCATGAGCCACTGCACTTTTATGAAATCATAACTAAACTGCTCTGCCTCTCAAGCCCCCAGTGGTGCCGATCTAAAAATAATTCAGACTTTGGCCCCAACCGTGAGGCATGACTGGCTGGGTTTCGTGCTTCGGTGATGGTTCAAGTTGCACAATCTTCCACCTTAGGGACCAAAAGGGAATGGATCAGTACTGAAGAACTTTCTGCAGGTCAGGCCCTCAAGCTGCACTCATCTCAGCAAGCCATATCCAGTGAAGGAGACTCACTCTCGCTTTCTTCAATAGCCTCAACATTCAGTACATAAAAGGTGTACAGTAAGGAAGCAGAAACTGTCCTTGTACACAGTTGCTGTAAGTAATATTAATGTCTGGAGTAATCTGGTCGTTTTAAGAGAAAATTGTGAAATTCAGCTTCACACACCTCATGTCAAATTGAACATTGTTTTTACACAACCATATTTTGCCGTGCTTCTGTTAAACTACTTTACATTATTCACTTTTGTCTCACACACGCAAACTCTTAAGTTACAGTCAAGCTGTGAGACCACTCAAGCAGAGAGCTGTGCCCGTTCACAGAGTTCAACTACAGCTAGGTGTGAGCCATGCTGCCCAGTTCATACTGCCCTAGCCAGCACTTATTCCTGGCTCAAGAGGAAGACATCATTCCTGCTAAGAGGCAGAGTGGTATTTGATTGGCTCTAAAGAAAAGGGAGCTGTTCATTTGCTGACTGACGTCCTGTACTATCAGACGTTTATTCTTCTTTATTAAGATGGCATGAGCTAGCCTCACTCAGCTAACGATGACAACCAGACTGTTATGGTACAAAGCTCCTTTCAGTTAGCAATAACCCAACAGATAATTAACTCCAGATTAAAAAAAAATATTAATGTTTATCCAATGTAAGATTTAGTAAGATCAAAATCAGGTTTGAATCCAAATGATAAGATTAGTGTAATCAGGTTGCTAAGTTTCCAGTATGAAGGGAAAGTGTAGACAAGCTGCTAACTGACTGCATGTCTCAGAGGATGTTTTGACCTGCTAAAACCAGCTACTCTACATTGTTCAATCATGATTCAACCTTGACAAGGACATTAGGAGTTTTAGCCCACTGACGACGTGGCCCTACATCATTGAGGCAGCTCTCTGTGCAGTCCCGCCTGTTTTATAGACAGCAGTAAACACATCACAAGACTCTTTTACATTTTATGGCCTTCTTTATACAACACGGCAAGTTCACTTAGACGCAGGGCCTGTGCCAATGGTGCAACATTCTTCACGCTCTCTGAACTAAAGCTGCTTCACCGCACAGACACGGAGAGGCAGCACTTCACTTCCCTGTTTTAAAATGACTCATCTTACCCCTTATAATTATGCTTGGGCACTTACACATAAATGTGCTTCACTGAGTGATTACAGGTATCATCTAACGAGCACAACGTGGTTTTCACTACGTCACGGCCATTTCAACAACCCCTGGCAGTGTTGGCGTGATACACAGCTTAGGGTATTTTAAAGACAGACTAGGCTTTCCATTCACATGTGCAATACTTTGGCCCTCTCCCGTGATGGATAGTTGTAGTGTTAATGATTAAAAGTCTGTCACCTGCTGAAAAAGTAGGTTATAAGAGTAAAAACAGAAAGAGAGCAGGAGAAGGTGCTAATCTTCTGTCATCATGGGCAGATTTTAGAGAAAATATCTACCTGCTTCCGCAATGAAGTATTCTATCCAAATCACTTTATCTAATTTGGTCTGTGCTACGGAATGTGTGTTCCATAGGAAAGAGAGTACAAGGAACCATCTACAAGAATAAAAACCAAATATATTCTCCATTCTTTGCACTGAAGCTGATGCATATCTACCAATATGTTGTGGAAATTATTGCCTCTAGGGTTAACAAATAAAGAAAGATTTTTAAATCCAGTATTATTTAATTATCTTTTCTTTCTTTTTTTTTTAGTATATTTTTGTATAATTTACTATAGGCAGAACCAAACTCATGTTACATAATAATCCCATGTCATAAACTCATGTTCCAGGTGTCATAAACCAATGTCGAAGCACGGGATGACCTGGGAAGCAGACATGTCAGTGCTGTGGCTGAGCAAAACCAGAAAGCCACTGGAGGGACAATGCAAGTGTAGGGGAAATTGATTTTGAAGTGTAACCTCAGTGACCAGAAGGGTCAGATACAATCCTGTGTGACAGAGTTGTGGATGGGCATTGGCAGTAAGAGTAGCGTGATGAAGATCACGTGATGAAGATCACCATAAACAGCATCCAGGAGAGAAAAGGAACCTGAGAAGTGAATGACCCTCTTATGCCGGCCATATACTGGCAGATGGGACTTCTGGCATAGAAATCATAGCAATCCTTTTTTTTTTGCAAGCTAAATTTCACTATTTTCAAAATGAGGGCACAAGCGTGTTCTGTTCTCAATTTCCAAAGGGTCTGAAAGTCAGGGAGAAATGGGTGAGGTTTATTTGGAAAAAGTGGTTTCACCCAACCAAACTTCCAGAGAAAAATTGGTAGCAATTACAGTATTTCACAGAAATGTAAAAAAAGCAACCATTTATACTGGGGACACGCTGGGTATATGCCAGCATGTTGGTCAATCAGTAATCTTATTTTTCCTGTGTGTTATCTGTTGACTGTATACAACAAACCTGCAGTATGCTAGATTATGTTAGACGTTAGGCAAACAAACCTGCAGTGCACTAGCTCTTGTTAGACAGTGTTAGATCATGTTAGACAGCATTAGCCTGCCAGGTTACATGACGATTCGTGACAAATGATGACAGAACAGTTCATATAGCTTGGGAATGCTGATGAAGATTGTTAGGGCAAACGATACTCAGATTGGTCACATAGCTAAGATGCTGAATTAGATTCTGTTTTCGCTATTATGATTGTGATAATTCTAAATATACTTGACAAGACTTTGGGGTTGTTCACGAAGAAAGCACATCCTGCTTCAGAAAACCTTGTACAATGCCAGTAATAGTTCATTTTCCATTATGCTTCTTTAGAACTTTGACTTTCCTATAGTATACAATACTATGTTATCTTTTGTTATACTATACTGTTATACAATACTGTTATATTATACTGTTATACAATACTATGTTATACAACACTACGTTATATTATTCTATGTTATACTATACTGTGTTATACTATACTATGTTATACAATACTTCAGACTTTATAAGTGGTATTTGGAATATGTGTATCACTTTAAGTTACTTGCACATTTTATACAAATTATCAGAATAAACCAAGTGTTTAATTAAGCCATGACCAGTCTACTAAGCACAGTAGAGCTGTTTCTCTTTTCCCTGTCCAGACATTTGGAAGTTGTTTCCATGATGCCCATCTTGCTTGTCGTCAGGGAAACCCAGCAGTCAAATGGGATTTGCTAGAGAATAACAGCAGATGTGCCAAACAAGGAGGCATTTTATGATCAGTGACTTTCACTCTGCATTGCTGCCTTAGTTCAAGGTCTCTGGAATGAGGGGCATTTTGTTCACTTCTATATAAATTGAAAATTCAATCCACAAATTTAGAGGAATGGTACATCCACATGCACGTCTAGTCTGGGCCTTCTCTGGGGGCCAATTAATAACTTCCCTATTAATAACTTCCCAATTAATTACAGACCAGAAAACATTCAATCCTCCTCGCAAGTAAATCATATGCTCAAAATATTAAGACAAATTGCAGCTAAATGTTTCTCCATCTTCATACACTTTATTTAACTTAAATTCTTTTGGTTTTGGTAATGCAATTTTTAAAAAATGCATGAAAAATATTGAATGATTAACTGACAGTGTTTGTTGAAACTTGTGAATTGCTGAAGTGATTATATTCGACTATTGGAAATTATTATTGGCAAATTTGTTTTTTTTTTGTTTGTTTTTTTTTTTCCAATAGTTGAATAATCTGCAGTCATTTTAAACTGCAGATTACAACAATACTCAAATAGATCAGAATGTCACAAGCGGGATTGGAGCAGTCAAAAGCAACAAATCAGCAAACTTCAGTTCATGAAGTGCTTGATTAGATGAATCAAATAAGAATTGTTGATGATAACATATTCTCACACTTTAGCATATAAGCAGGATGCAGATATGAGGTGTTCCTTTTGAACTCTGTGAATTAAATGTCACTGAAATGTTATTGTCTATTGGTTAAAAGGATTCTTCTGACATCAAATCTTAATGGGATAGTCTCCTTTGAAACAAAATAGAAATGCATTCAGAATACTTATTGAATATTTTTGAAGCATGCATATAAATAAGCCTACTGATATTCAAAAGGAGTTTTATCAACTTTTTGTTTGTTAGTTAATTTGTTTATTTGTCTATATGTTGCATCATTTCAAATAGCAGCAAGTTGGGTTTTTTTTGGGGGGGGTGGGGGGTTGAGAATTTTAATTTTAATAAAAATAAGTTAGTTATTTATTTTCCTTTTTTTAATTACTCAGTCATTCAATCTTAGTTAAGTAGATTGCAATATTGACAGATGAATCACAGTGGTGAAATATCCATTAATAGCCGTGCTATTTACATGCAGGATGCATTGTACATCGTGCTCAATCAGTGCAGAGGATATAAGAGAGGAGATGCAATGTGACAATCCTGAGTCCTGTTAACCCTGGGGATCAGAAGACTCGCCACAAAACACATCACAGGCTTTCTGCCATTCTCTGATTGTTGCTTTATGACAAACGCATCTAATCTAATCTTTGGACTGCAGGATATGCTGTATCCATTTGCAAACGCATATTGCAAAATTGAGCTGTTGAATCATGCAAGGATGATTCAGAATAACAAGTTTAGCAGCATTTCTCTCCAACAGGGCTGGACAGGAGAATGGGGATGCGGTGGTAAAAGTGCGATCAGAAGCGTGAGAAAGGAGTAAGCCATGCAAACGTGTCTTAAGAGTCTTAAGTGATCCAATGTCATACACCCTACAAATCAGCTTATGGAAAAGTCAGACTAGCAATGTGGAAAAAAACAGCTCCAGACCAGGAGTAAGGAAAATCTTTAAAACTGCTGCACAATAGAAGAATGTGTTTTTTTTTTTCATGTTTATAATTGACTGTTATTTAAGATGGGCTTGAAAGTTTAATTTGTTTAGTGTACTATTCTGAAATGATTAGCCATATATACATCAAAATTAATGACTCAGTTCCATACACACTGTGATCAGGCATATTATGTTTTGTTTTTTTTATTGTTGTTCTTGCTGTGTTTCTCTATAATTTATGAAACTCGTGCAGTTCAGGTCTTATGCCGAGGTCACTTCAATATGAGCAGGGCTGTTGGAACTGCACCATGCACTGGACAATAGCCATTCAACTTCATGCCTGGAGTATTCAATCAAAATCATGGCTAATTCATGCTGATTTTTTTTTAAAAAACATAATAGAAAAAATATTATTAATGGTCAGGAAAAATAACCCCACAACATCAGTCTAAGCCAAGAATGTGGTGTTTGACCTGTACCAAACACACATCATAAGCTCTTGGTGGAGATAAAGGGCAGTAGAGTGACGTGCTTGGTCTCCAGGAGGGACCGTTTCTTCTCCCCAAGCCTATGTGTGACAGCTCTGCTCTAGTACTGTTTCTCACCATTTGGATCCGGTGCAGTTTGTTTGTGCCTCTTATCACCAGTGACTGTGATGGTCGTATGTTTTTGTATTTATTCCCCTTTTGCAATGATGGAATTAGCAATCAATGGGGACAAGAAAACAACATAATACAATATCAAACAGACCCCTGTCAATGAAACTGTTAACATAAACACCATAACCATAACAATATAAT
>JAOYMR010000006.1:21189794-21205033 GCA_025802075.1 Tenebrosternarchus preto | reverse complement strand
TATCATAATTCATCAAATGCTTATTATGTACAAATTGTTCACTGTTGGATGACAACATTGCTGAAAGGAATCCAAGAGAAAAGCTTATCTAAGATAATCTGACTTTTACTGACTGTATCATGTTTTATCATGTTAGAGGATGAGATCAGTCTTTAACACTGACACCAATGATGAAGACATGAGTTTTAAAATAAAGGCATTTTTATTTAATGGGAGACGTAGTTTCAGCAAAGCACAAAAAAAAGGCAATAAATTAATATAATAATAAACAAAGATCTAGCAGTCAGGATGGGATGAGCATTTCTAAAGACATCATTATTTGACAATCAACTCACTAAAAACATGCTATCTGTAAACATACCTAACCATATTAGAAGGTGTCTTATGTATGTGACTAGGACAGGCAACATGGTCTCTCCATGTCACCAGGTTTATGACTAGCGTTCAGTTAACAGCCTCTTAAGTTTTAGTGATAACACGGTTCTGCACATTTAGGTCATTATTGTCTGGGATCATCTAGAGCTGAGAACCTCTCTATGGCTCGCAGTGCTGGGGAATGTCTACTTACACTGATGTAACACTATTTGAATCTAATGTGTTCCTATACACAGAGATGAAGAGAGGCTTTCCAGTATGCTCCTTAATCAAGAGCACGAGCTTGCTGGGGCTGTTCTAATTTTTAGTACAGCTTAATGAAACTGTGTAAGACTGTGCTATAGGATAAAAGATGAAGGGGGGAAACAATAATACAACGCAAAGTATTGTGAAAACTAAAGGAAAAAAAAAGAGCAAATACAAGAACACCAAAGAATCTGAACCTCTAAACCATTCAGTCAGCAAAGACTCGGAGCCCTCCAGCTCCAAACGCAATCATGTGCTGCCTCTGAGAAATATCACACAGCCACGTTAAACTGTGTACTCTGCAACCATTAACACAATATGCAGAATGAAGAGGCAACTCCACTGTCTTTCACCCTGACAAATGAACTCAAATTGGTCCTGAATCAGGACCGGGGCATTTGCACGCCTCCACTCAAATCCACATCCTTATTTCATCTCTTTCATTAGTAATGTCTCTTGGGAAGGCTGGCCGAGCCTGCAGGGTTTAATTGAGCACCTTCTCTGGTGTCACAATGAGCTGGACTGACAGACACTGACCTGCCTCACACATCAGTGCAGTGCACTGGAGCCCATATTTACTTGTTGGGGACTGTGGAGAGAAAACGTCCTTAATGGCAGACTGGGTTCCCTAGTCTTCTCTGTTTGGCATACGACAGCTTAATTTCATGATTTAAAGGACAACAAGGATCATGGTTATGGATTTTCTGCCCGTTTCATCCCTCAAACAGGAAATAGAACGTGAAACCAAGAATAAATAGCACCAAACATCTAGAACTGTTTTTTCAAAAGTTAGCAAATCTTAGAATCAGCCACTGTTTGAGGTCCGAGGGCGTTTCACTATCAGCTCTTATCATAAACGGTTTTGGACTTAAAATGCTGCTATTCTGCTTTTTTGTTTGTTAGTTTGTTTTCAAATGCCACCTTGTGAGAGGAGAACAAACATACTCCTCATTTACTTCTACACAGTTCACCTCCTTAAGGGTTATTTTAGAAACATGGTTGATACTATAGTAATAGCAAATTAATCAAAATCAGAATCACCTTTGTTCACCAACGTACATTACATGTACCAGGAATTTTCTTGGTGTTCTCTGAGCAATAGAGGAAAGCGTCAACAATACACAATGCCCAGTGTGATATTCCATACAACAATACACAATGCCCAGTGTGATATTCCATACAACAATACACGGTGATGGTAATGTAGTTCAATACATAAGTACTGAGTTAAATAGTGCATAAAGGTCATAATGGGGGAATGGTTTGCAGTCTGAGTGATTGAAACAGAAAGCGCTTTGGCTTCAGGAGGTCATAGTGGGTTATGATTACTCAATACCAAGTGCATGGAAGTGTCACGTAAATACAAATATACCAGTGCAAGAGTTCAAGCTGTACTGAGAAGAGCTACTGTTTCGGGATAGAAGCTGTTTTGGTATCATGTTGTTTTGGTCTTAATAGACCTGTAATGCTGTCCAGAAAGAAATCTTATGAGCAGGCTGTGGGTTGGGAGGACCTCAGTTTTCCTGTTATTTCCTATTCTAGAGCTGCAAGGGTCCTTGGCAGAGGGCAGGGGGAAGAGGTCAGAGGGCAGACGATGACCTCTGAACTGTGCTTGAGTCGGACCGACCATGACGGAAGAAGTCAGGATGAAGTCAGACTCTAAAATGGCCCTATAAGACCAAGATGTGCGGACTCACAGGAAGTATCTTCAGCCGTCATAGGAAGAACGTTTGTTACTGAGCTTTCCAGGATAGGGTGGTGAAATTGTTGTCACATCTCAGTGTTCTGGAGATAATAGTACCCAAGAGCTTGAGTGACTTCACCTGAGTGACAGCAGTAGCATTATTTTCCAGGTAGACGTAGGTAGGAGCATTTCTTGCTGCAGTCTGTTATCCCCACTGTTTTGTTATTATCAAGCTCCAGGTTGTTGGACCCACAGCATGACACAAGGCTGTTGACTTTCCTCCAGTAGTGGGATTCATTATTATTGATAACGAGCTCCATCACATCAGGGTCAGCTATGAACTTGATGTTTTTAACAGATTGGTTGCCATAGATGCAATCTTTAGGCTACAAGCAATTAAGTATGTGGAGCACACACAGCCTCATGAGACACCCATGCTAACTGGGAGACAATCAGATCAGTGAGGACCCAGTCTAACGTACTGTCTCCTGTTGGAGAGAGAATTTCCTAGTACACGTAACGTATATTGGCAAATAAAGATGATTCTGATATTGGATCCCCTTCTTTTTCTGCTGGCTGTTCCATTTTCTTTTTGCTGTTTGCAAAGAAGTCACACAAAAGTAAATGGCAGCTATCAGAGGGAATGTTGAGACCAGCAGAAATGTACCACTTCCATGTAAGAAAATACTGCATGCACACAGATGTATGCAAAAGAGACTCATCTTATGAAGGTGTGTCCAAGTTTAACTTCCACCCCCTCCGTCACACAGCTGTGGCAGATATGAATCCTATTTCTCCCATAAACCCTGCACAAGCACTACAATGCATTCTGCAGGCCATGCATGCTATGCATAGTACAAAGCTTCGATTTATCACAAACATGCTTGATACACTTTAGAGGTGTCACTGTCTACTTTTTGGTACCATGTTGACATTTGGAAGGCTGCATGTTTTGAGAAGACCCCACATTCCATATCTACAAGCCAGCAATGCAAACGTAATGACATCCGACTGCATGGCCAGTCATCTCTGTCACACCTGCTCTGTTTGCTTTACTGCATCTCTCCTTGCGTCTCTGATCTACCAACACGTTTAATCGAACATCTCTCATCTCTTGCACTTGTAAGGTAAGGCTGTTGCAGATCATTGCCTAAGGTTTTAGAGGGAGCCAGCAACAATGAAAATACTCAAGATGCATTTGGGATAATTGGGGCAATAAATAACATCAAAATGTGGAATCTGATCAGGTACAGATGCTTCTATACCCTTTGGAAATAACCCTGAAATTGCTGTTGGCATCATCAGGAGAGATGAGTAGGGTTTACTTCATGGCCTTTTCTATCATAAGCAAGTCCTATTTTATCTTTTCCATATTTTCTTCATGCTAGTCTCAAATATTGCTTCTTAAGGAGGTGTCAAATTTACTTAAAAATGTTGGTGCTGACATGTATTGATTTGGGTGCTTTATCTGGTTTGTCTTTGTGTCTGATTAATTTGCTCTTGCATTGACATTTCCCTCCTCTGGAATCAACACTAGACAGTTTGTTAGCTTTCGAGTGCATTGGCCTACACCACACTTTCCAAGAAATATCTGGACAGCCAGTTGCCCAATTACTTTTGATCTGGACTGTAAACAAAAAAAAGGTAGATTTTTCTGCAAAGTTCAAGTGATTTAGACATACACACGTTTAGAATAATGCTAAGATTCAGCATTTACACTCTGTAGTAATTGCTTCATTTATAACAAGTATTGTTTAATGTTGTCATTTTTTTGTAAGTAAAACAATAAATGTGTATTCGATCACATGGACTGGTACATATTAGCACAGAGAATAGCACAAAGCATTAGGTTCACATGCTGGTAGCACTGTATACTGTAGTATGTAGCTGTGCTTGGTTTATGATATATTCTGGGCAGATTCATTTTGTTTTTTAATTAAAAAAAATAGATGTGAGCAGAGTCCTACATTTAGGCATTAAAGGTCACTGAAGGTTAATCATACCACAGAGTCACTGCTATGGCGAATATATCTAACCATATGGGCATCATCATTATTAAAATCATATTTATAATAATCATTATTGTCACTACAGTGTATGTCAGCTAACGATGCACAGTGAACAGCAGGGAATGTGAAAGGTTCCGGCCCACTGAGGCTGAGGTCAGATGAGATTAACCAATGACAAGGTTTTCTATGTGGGGCAACAGGTTTCTTTTCTCTGCATTTATCTCTGTGTCCTGTGATCAGATTGAATGAAAGGTGTCAGCACTTGTTCATTCAGCTGCATTAAGGCTCTCGTCTTTGTCTCTCACTGGTTAACATGTCATTCTTTTTGGCACTGCACAAGGCAGGAACTTAAGGAAACCGAAAAACATCCAGCTGTCCCTTGATCATTGTGTTTGTGACACCAGAATCATGTAGAGTGGATTCATTGGACCAAGACTGTGAAAACAGCAGCTCAAAGGTAGTGTGACATTACAATAACAATCTCCCTGTGAGTGAAAGATTCCTTAAACAAGTTGTATTTGATTTCACCCATTGTGTTCTCACTTGAACAAACAGAACATATTGCAACGCAATGCAAGCTTTTTAGTGTAGCGTAATATGGAAGTAAACAAGCATTTCAGAATAGATACATAATATATGGCAGCTTTTGATATGTTCACATCACCACAAAAACCATGTAAAAAAAAAGGTGTCATCTCACTGCTGGGTGGAGCAGGCCGTCTCTGGAGGTGTTATTTCACTGCTGGGTGGAGCAGGCCGTCTCTGGAGGTGTTATCTCACTGCTGGGTGGAGCAGGCCGTCTCCAGTGGAAAGGAAATGGACAGAGAAATAACTGGTCAAGGACATGACAGCCATTCAAAGAGAGAAGTTGTACCTGAGCTGAAAAACAATGACCAGGCAATGCCTGCAAATGAGAGACTATACTATCATACTAGCAGTGCTCACAAGCATTAAGGTGTCAGTGGAACTGAAGTAGACTACTATCCAAGAAAAAAAAAACCCTAGTGCATGTATATTCTATAAAATTAACAAGTTTTCTAAATTAAACATACAAAACAGCTGAGCACATAGGAACAGCACAAATATCTTTAGAAACAATCTTATCTCGTTTGTAAAAGTTATGAGCGAGACCAATTTCACTGGCTTTCCGACCAATTAGACTGCAAAAATACTATTAAACCCATACACAGCACCAGTGCTCTTAACGGCTCAGCCAGTTTGATTCAATTTGTGAAACTACCAAAAGTTAAATGGAAAATATAAAGCTCTGCATTCATAAAGGTCAGATTAAACATCTCTCATTCCTATTTCTCCATTCAGACACCCAGCAGCCTAGACATGTTTCTTAAATTATGTTTCTGACAAAGGCTTCATAAAGATCCTGTCACTTGCCAGTCACACACAAAAACTTAAGAAATCTCCTGAGCCCTTTTGGGGTGTCGCGGGAATGGGGATTTCACAAAAGCTATTTTCACCTGTTTTCAGTAAAAACCCATCAGTTCGTCATTGGGTGCAGTTCTGTTCCCAGGGTGCACACTCCAGGTTTTGTGCCACTGTGTCTTTAGACACTGCTGTCCAAAAAGTGGGTGTGAAGTGAAGGCAAGCTTTGAGGGGTGAAAGATTTATCTGTGCTGAGCTGCCAGGCTGCTGCGTGACGTCTGTAGAAAATAAAACAAGCCATAGGCAAAACAGTCTCCAGACGAACCATGTGTTACATTAGAACCCGAGAGGTGGGGAGAAATAAATGTCACAGTGAGTGTGTGTGTTTTGATGTGCGTGTGTGTGTGTGTGTGTGTGTGTGTGTGTGTGTGTGTGTGTGTTCACGTTTGAGTGGAAACAAGTGATGGAGAGGGATGTTGCGATTTCCCGCACAAAATGGCTCGAGGGAACAGTCCCTCTTCATCATATGGTCTTGGTAGAATCCAGGAATATTTCATTTGCCTAAACCCCAAGGTAGGAGTCAGGACCGCTATGATGGTTCCAAGCGTACAGGACAGAAGTGGATCAAAGTCCGCCGTCCTAAACCACCCCCCACTCCAGGGCCATCCGAACGGATCTCGAAAGAAACAGCTCCATCAGTGAGTATGACTCATCTAGCAGAATGATAAGATGAAGTACAGCCTGAGCTCTCTGGGCCGGAAAGTAGAAGAGAGAAAGGGAAGGAGGCCAGAGGTGCTCCAGCACATGCCAGCTGTAATTGGGCCTCTCGTGCCATCAAACACTGGCTATAGGTTCCAAGAGATACAGTCTTATCAGTTCCACTCAACCTTCAGCCAGCAGTTATTAGGAAGGATCAATTACAACACACACAAACCGCCTTGTAACAGGTCCATAATATGGCTCACAGATCCATGTGTCCCATCCAATTTGTCTACAGGTGCAGAAATGTGGATACTGCTCCAAGATCATAATGAGTTTACAGTGCAAACTACATCGACTGGGCATAGGTGTTGTTCTGAGCCATTGAAGTTGCCTTAAGCAACTTATTTTTCTAATACATGTTGTTTAATAATATTTCTCAAGATTAGTTGTTCTGGTCCAGAAACAAATTGCAATGTATGATTTATTAACTCTTAAAATATTCACAAAACTTTTTACCTCCAAGAGTACATTTTTATATGTTTTTTTTTTCTAGAACAGACCTGTTTTTCCTTGCTTTAAATTAAGTATATGAATGTACCTTAACAATCTTAAATTATCTATTTATTTTATTCAGTAACTAGCATTCATTTCATGCAGTAAACACATATTTGGGCCCAGATACAATAGTAAAGGTCCTCCCTTGCAAGCATCCATCTCCATTTGGTGGGGCTCCACCCTAGCATCTATCTCCATGTGGTGGGGCTCCACCCTAGCATCCATCTTCATGTGGTGGGGCTCCACCCTAGCATCCATCTCCATTTGGTGGGGCTCCACCCATGTGGTCCTTTTTTTGTTTCTCTTTTCACACGTTTCGTGTTTTGCTTCCTTGTGACACTGTACAGATGTATTCTGTCACTTCACTGTGACTAGTGGGCTTTATGCCCCCTATAAAGACCACTCTCCCCCTACAAAGATCACTCACCCCCTATAAAGATCATTCACCCCCATAAAGACCACTCACCCCCTATAAAGACCACTCAGTTGCAAACCCCATGATTGGTCATGTTTTGGATCTACACTGTTATCACTACATTTGTAGTTACTTTCACTCCAACTCACGTCTGTGTCCCAGCAGCGTGAGATAACCTGACTTCTTTAAATAGTGTTAAATAAGGCATACGAAGGGTGTGATCTGGATGTGGGTATATTATGACAGTCAAAACTACAAAACTATCAGACAGGAAACACTTACTGCCCAGTTTTTTTTAGAAACATCCATTCTCACTGGACACTTTATGATAGACTTATCTTATAGGTTCATTTTGTAGCTGTACAATTTATAACTGAAGTACAGTAAGAAGTACAGCTGGTTCTACTGGTATGAGAGATACAGCTAGTAGTTTTTTCACATGTCCTAATATGTGCACTAATAAACAATGTTTCTTTCATTTATGTCTATTTATGATATATGATTTTTCTTGTAATGTGTAAAAGATAAAAATAAGTGTAACTGCTGAATGACATCCAAAAATACCACTAGTCCTGTGTTTAGAATTGTATCCCAAAAATACTGCTTTTTCTGTGATTAGAACGGCATCTAAAAAAGTGAATTGAATCCAAGCAGTAAGTTAACAAACCGCCTCTGATCTGCCTGAAAGGGCCATTCCTCCAGACATAGATTAAGCTTCACCCAGAGATGCAGCACATTTCTATCAGAAAATCTCTATTGACAGTCTGATTTAGATTAAGACTATATTAAATCTTTGTCTTAGATTTAATTGGACACACACACACACATTTCCCTGATTTTCTGTGGTCTTCTCCACTCACTGACATTTTTCCAATGGCCATAGGACAATCAACTTATTACACCATTCTCAGTACCTCTCTCTCTCCCTCAGTGCATTTTTTTGTACCCTGACCTTGTGTTATCCTGCCATGTGGAATTAGGGGCTGCAACAGACAAAACCATGTTGTAGTCCACACACACACACACACACACACACACATAAACACACACACACACACACACACACACACCTGAGCCGTGAGCATCACCATAGCACAGACAACCTCAAGGTCTCACTTGCATCATTTGTAAGCATAAAAAACAAACAAACAAAATATTTGCCAGTGGGTTTCTAAAGAAATGTTGCTAATGTGGTACACATGGAAGAATGTTGTCCTGGCTCCAAGATGATGTCACCAGCGCTTTCCTTCCCGCCAGTAAGGTAATGGATGGGTTCCCTGCAAAGCCAGACAGGGTTTCTAAAGCTGGAGAGTAAATATTATTCCCGTTGTTGAGGTCTGACTGAGATTTATGGATGCAGTGCAGGACTGATGCATATTTACTTTCTCCCCACAGCTCCTCGTCCATCAGCCTTTAGGCCAAAGGGCAGAGGGCAAAGCTGATGCCTGCTGCTCTCCAGGCAAGCTGATGGTTTTTTTATCAGAGAGCATGCAAAAGTTCAGCTATTTAGCTCCATCAAGTTGACCAAAGGTCTCTTGCGCTCTGTGTCCAGGGTGAAGACAGGTGATCAATAAACCTCGTCTTACACGAGTGAGAAAAGAAGCAGGAGCAACCTGGAATCGATGTTCACATCCACGTATGACTGAGGTCGTGCTCGGTGTAGACATTTTAAGCATGTTGATTCTAATTTCAAATATGGCAGAAGCTTTGATTTTGGAGGGAGGGAGGGAGGGGAGGGAGGGGAGGGCGGGCAGGGCGGAAGAGGGCATGGGGCAGAACCAGAACAGTCCATCCTCAGGGCTGCTCTCTTCATGCCATCTACAGATGGGCTAGATCTTAGCATTCCCAGTGGCCGACCTGTTCCCAAAGTGAATTAAACTAATGCATCTGTCTGGTCTCTGTCCTTTCCTTGTGCAACACTACTTCCTGCCATGATCTCCATCCGTATCTCTTGCAGTGTCATGCAGCCATCACTCCTCCTGCCTGTTGTCTTCTTCTCTCTCCCCCACAAGGTTACTTAAGGTTACAGAATAAAATGGATCAGCCAGCATAGCATCCTTTATGATTCTAGAAAAACACTCCCACTGGGTGGTCCACATTTCTCTGTACTCTGTGCTGCAGCATTTTGAAACAAAATTACCTTTTATCTATAGCCATTATCATTTCTTGTCGGCCATCTTTCTGATTTACTGGTAGACCAGATGTATTCCCTTCTCTGTAATAATGAAGAACAAGCCATCCTCATGCAGCGTGTAGCTCCACCCCTGCCCTGGACAGGCCAAGCCATGATGCCCTCCAAGGGACCCCAGCATGCCTGACCATATCTCCACTGTTGCTTATTTGACCAGTGAGGAGAGGCTCTCTAGTCTGCTTGAACCGGGCCTGGGCTCACAGCAGCAGGTGGTGAGCCATCCGGTCAGGAAAGGGAATATTAGCTTAGGACTTGGTCAGTGTCTGAAAACTCAGCTCTGAAAAAGTTGCAAGCTTTTACCTGTTCGTGTCAATGAATCCAGAAAGAGTCCTTATCAATATTAGAGCAGATATAAATATATTCGGTATGTGTGATTGATCTTGGTCAGTTTGGGTATCACACTTGTCTTTTCTTTGTTTCTAAAAGTCATATGTAACCCGGGGCATAATCCAGGTCTGAAATAGTGCTGTGTCTCATGAGGAATAAAAGGCTGTTCTGTAGACCCTCGTTAGTCAGGTGCTATTTTTTAGCCTTCATGTTTCAACTCCATGCAGTATGTACTGTACAAACATACTGAGCACTAATGACATTCTAATAATGTAATGTATCATGTTTCCAGCACAAAGGTAACAAATTGTCAGACCTTAGAGGAACAAAGTGCAGAACCCAGATTCACTGCAATTACCACAATGGATTAAGAATTTTAATGAAAGCATGAGAGACCCACAGTGGCCCTTTGATCTCAGGCAGCCAGAGCTCTCATTACGGCCACTAGCGCTGGTTCAGGAGGAGTATGGTCTGAGGAATATTCATTTGGACAGGTGGACAGCACTGCTGGCTAACATCGTCCCCATCTTTGCCACTGGTAGGAGGAGCTGTTACTCTGCCCTTTGTTTGCAAACAGCTGCAAACAAAGGAGAATCAGAGTTAAACCTTCATGCATCACTTGCCTGGAGCAAGGGCACAGAAGGTCCAAAACTAAAAAAAAAAATAAGGTAGGTTGAGGATCCGGGCAGGAAGTTCTCTGGGGATGGTCAGAGTACCGAGGAGTTTGTTCATCCACGAAAAGCCAGGAAAACCAATGAATTTTTCATCTTCCACTGCACACTTCTGTTGATACATGGCATCTGTTAGTGTATTTCCCACATCCACAAACTGTAACACTGCCGAAACAGAGAGATAAATGACAGCTTGTGCTGAAATGAGAACTTTTCATGCAACATATTTATTTATTTTTTTTTATATCTACATATGTACACAACCCACCAGTTCATTAGAGGAACGCTTGTTTCACCTCCTCGAACTCTGCCAGACAACACTCTGATTGGATAGTGGATGCATGGGACTCTAAGAGCTGGAGGCTGGTCTGGAGTGTGAAGGGATGCCATGCTGCTGTATCTGTGCTTCAGGCTGGACAGGAGTGCGATCAGATGGTGTGCCGCTGTGTTTGTGCCATGTGCCACCGTTGTGGCGATGCTCCTGCGGCCCTCCCAGCGCCCTGGCAGGATCCACAGTGTGTTACATCCATCACTGCCTGGGCTGAGCTGGCAGCAGCTCCCAGCCATTCCTTACTGAGGCTCCACCATCATGTCGCTGTTGTTTCTTCTTGAAGGACATCGGAGGCAAACAGTCGACTGTTCTGGCGCATGTCATGGATGGAGTAATGAATAGCTCCACCCACCCCACTTCTACACCACTGTTGCTGCCAAGACAGGTCTGCTGTGATGACGTGTTTTAGCACTGATTGATTAGGCTAGAAAAATCTCCCCGTTGCCATAACTCATAAACACGAGCCATTTTTCTGGCCTTAAAATCAAAGGGGCAGACAGACAGAAGCCTGCAAAGCCACACAAATCCAAGCTAAAGCAAGATCAGAAGCAAAGAAACTATCAGCGATTACTGTGCTCAAACACTGTCTGCATTATGTTTATGGATCACCCAACTATCACCACTCTCTTTCTTTCCTCTAATCACATGTGCTGAGAATTCTAAGACCTCCAGCTCAGGAATACCACACCACTGTTAACACATCGATTTACTTTTCATTGTCTCTGATTTATGAATAATTACGAATTTGAGACCCATTCAAAACTCTACCCTGGATCACCTAAATCAAACTGACAGTCTCATTATTGGCTCCGGGCAGCAGAGGAGAACAGGAAGAGGGGGTACCTTATTACCCAGGGAGTTGAGGACAGTGCTGCTTTTTCTAATCTGGGGGGGGGGGGCAGAATCACTAGGTGCACTTTCTAGCCATGTCCCTCCTACATAAGCCCCATGGCATAGCTCAAAAGCCTCAATTATTCAAACAGCTTTGATATTGTGCTTTAAGTAAACAGTTTCCTGTCATAATGTGGACAGTTGCACATATTAGTTCATTTCCATTCCCCCTCATCATGACTTCACAGCCAGCAGATGTACATGAGGGTATTTTAATCAAACTGCTGTGCGGAGTATAAGTTAAGGGCCGTGTTTACAGAAGCTCATCATAGCTGTTTTCACGCAAGTCGAACATTTCGTTCACAATCTGCTAATCTCCCCTCAGAGCTACGTCGCTTTCAGCAACGACCTTGGAGTGATCTGAACTCTCCTCAGGCGGTGCTTCGATGCGGAAATGCAGAGAACATTAGGATTCTGGGAGCATTGCTGTGGCATTTCTCCAGCCTTTTTGAAAGCCCACATATAAAAGAGCACCAGCGGCATCAAAGCGTGCCGAACAATGCAGTGAGGCAGCGGCATCGTTACCGGTTTAGCTGAGTAGCACAGACCTTACTCAGAATCCTGGGTAAAGAAAAGCGTAGAGTGCAAATAGAGAGAGAAGACATTTGGGATACCTTGCTAGTGTTAGGCATAATACTACACTAAACACGCACTAAACTCGAATGTTGAAATATTGGGATGAGTGTCCTTCTTATTTTATTCTAATCACATAAAAAAAAAAAACAGGACTGATCATTCTAATTTTCCAGAGAACAAACCCATGGGAGGTCCTGCAGCTAGTAAGGCATAAAAGTTACAGGTTCACCTCCACCCATTTAGTTCTAAATGTTCATGACTGAGCTCCTGGACATATTTACGAGAATAAAATTAACCTACACCACAGAAGAAAGTCAGCTCCAAGTGCAGCTTTATAGTTCACCAACATTCACATAACATTTCTTCTGATATCGTTCTTCCAGTGGTTCACCAGTTTTCCACATAACACCTCTTAACAATGTGAAGACACGTTGCCATAGATGACTTTTCATGACAACAGCAGAGATAATAGGACCTGCTTAGAAACCCACCAATGTGCTCTTCAGGCTGTATGTACTACAGGCTGTTCTGGACTTGTTAACCCTGCTCATGATGATCTGTTGGTCAGGATACAGTTGTGAGGTTGTTTGGTGAGCTTTCTGGAGACACCAGCGCAGCTAAGGCATAGCTTCCAGTCAACCTCGAATACGTCTGGGCTCAGTCAAAGCCAAGAAAAGCACCTCCATCCCACTGTTAAAAAAAGACTTATGAGTCTTTTGCATTATGAGTGTGAAATAACAGATTTACACAAGAAATAATGCAGGCCTGATTCATGCAATGTGGCACAAAATCATAAGAATCTTCATTATGCATGGATAAAACAGCATTAGTCATGTGTAACTCAAAGCAGAAGAGGGTCTGGCTGCATGAATCACCCTAACAATCCTATTTGTTTCATGTTAAATAAGGTAATAGACAGAAATGCAAACAGACACGCAAAAATCACTGTCTCTCTAAGGCAAAGGCTTGCAGGGCGTCCTACCAGGCTCAGCTGAAAAATGCATGCGATCAGGTGTGGGGAGGGTTTTTGTCTATTAGCAGGCTGTTGTTGTGCAGTAGAAAACTACAGTGTGTACTATCTGAATAACACTATTAGATCCAACCCTCTTGTTTAATGTGATTATAGTAAAGATACTGTAAATGGGAGCACACTGATGCATGTTGCAAATGGATTGCTAAGCAATGTTTATTTAGGACAACTCCATAGCCACTGTCAAAATAAAAGCCCCATAACATAAAGCCAAAATGCAGATAAACAATACATAAAGACCATGGTAGCACAAAACATAAACTAGAAACTAGAAATAAAGACTTATAGTCTGGAAGGGGGCATACACAGGTAGATTTTGGTCCAAACAGAACACAGATGCAGACAGTGAAGTGTGTGGATGTACAAAGCACAAATAAGACAGAGACTAAAACAAAGCAAACACAAGGCTATGTGGCATGAACACCATGGAAACATCTATGAAACCATGTACTGCATGTAATGCATGTAAGCATGTAATGTATGTATATTAGCATGTATACTTCTTAATACACTGCTGAAGTATGTGCCACTAAAAGAAGCAATGTAGATATCAAATTAAGGAAAGAAAACACTGTTGAAAGGTACATCTCCAGTAACCTACAGTATTTAATCGAAATATGCTTTACAAATACAATGAAAAGCTAATCTTACACAGAAACATGGATGCTCATATTTCTTGTTTACAATGAAACAGGATGAAACTGACATTTTGACAGCCAAAATATCCTGAATAAAAATGTCACCTAATTATAAACACTTCGATATTGTAAGGAATCTGGAAAAGGGCCACAGTTTTTAAGATGAGGCAAAACCCGATTTTGCTTTAAGGCACATCACTGAGGTCGAAACTTTATCTTAACTCTCGTTAGAGCTGTTTTGAAAAAAAATGTAAAGGCTTTATCTCACAGCAGCTGTGTAGAAAAGATACCAGTGCTCATTGAATTTCAAAAAGCTCAAAACACCTGCCATCATGCGTAAACTGTGGAAATACCACAGGCTGCTCTAAAAACAGAGATGATTTTGAGGTCTGGGCTCTAAAAGATTCTCCTGGATAACTAAGTCCTAATGAAGTCTGACATCTCAAGGCAGCACGTGTCAGATCAGTTTCTATGTAAGGTTAAGTTAGCCTTGTTTCCGTTTCTGTTCTTCTCGTCCTGTTTTATTCAGGAAGTGTCAGGTGTTCAAGGACCCTGTGCTGGTATATATACAGCTGACTGAGCTCTACCTGACCTTGGAACTTGCTTTGTCTAGCTTTGAACCCTGAATACCTCACAATGTGCGGAAGATGAAGAAATGAAGCAATCATACAAGTACAATTACAAGTGTGTATATATATATATATGATGAGAGGAATCCTAAGGACAAGGTTTAAACATGATGCAATCATTTAAAAAAATTCTCCTGATTCTTGGTGATTCTCCTAGCAGCTGCAACTAAATTTACGTTCAGAATAACTTTAAGGGGGTAATGTAATCGCATGCTTGATAATTACGGTTCTAATACTGCCTGCATGTTATTAGCACTGATAACCATGGTAACCTTTAACTCTAAATTTGGTAATGTGAGCATATGCAAATTTCAGGCTACCTGGCACTTTCAGAGTGTAACGCTGAGCCCCTAGAGGACTGCAAAAAGCCGACAGGACTCACGTTGAACTTGAACGTATAAACCTCTTTTATTTTCGGTTTCGTCTTTTAGGACAGCGACAGTAACACACACCACTCCAACAACAGCGTCGACAAAAACCCACAAAGACACAGTGACATGCACACGCTCATGTACACACACCCTTAACGAGACTCAGGTGAAACGAATAACACTAACGAACGTACACCAACAAGCATCCACGGACATCG
>JAOYMR010000006.1:21176813-21189694 GCA_025802075.1 Tenebrosternarchus preto | reverse complement strand
ACAGTACACACCTCCACACAGACACACCCACACAGAGACAAGACGGGGAAGGCGGCCAGGGCGGCCACCGTGACACAGAGCAGCATAAATTAAGACACAAGACATACATGTGCTCGCTCCTGAAGGGCCATTCTACTCAATGGAACTTATAAAAGTGTATGAAAGAAGATGGAGAAGTGGAGAAGATACTAGTTAATTGTTGGTAATGGTAGTGAGTACCTACACTCTCTGCTCTTCTCTTTTGCACACCTCTTTCCAAATGGAAGTAATCTTAGTTCATTGTTTATCAGATACATCCTGTAGATGGTACTACAAGCATCCCAAAGTACTTGTCTGCTGCCTTTAGTATAAAATAATAACAATTCAGCACTTCTCAGTCATATATAACCTTAACACCAACACTCTCCCCTAAATCTCGAACAAATCCGGAATGTTCTTAGAACTCAACAACCTTCCATTAACAATGAAACTGTGATGATAACCATGCAACAGCTGTATGGTTCTCATCACAATTATTCTTAACAGGCTAAAAAAAGCGCTCTGTTACATCCCGTCCCATAAACTTGGGAATTCGGATGCTGCCTGCGTTCTCTTCTGCCTCTGAATGAACATGAAGTCATACCACCACAAAAAAGTCTTTCCTAACATCATCTGCCCCCTGTCAGTAGGATGGATCGTTTATTATGCAAAGAGGCCACAACAACTAGAAAATAACAAAATGAATATATAAATAAAGTAGTACCTGTTAACAGGTAAAAAAAATACAATCTTAAGAAAAGAAAACAAATTAGAATTAAGAAAAAAGTACAAATTAAATACATTTTTGCATTCAAAAATGAGTTATTTAAACCTTTACCATATATTTACAAACAAGCTTAATCAAACTTAATTCAAACCAAAGCCCTGTGAAAAACTTGTTTACCCCCCAATTTCATACATTATCATCCAGGTTGCTAATTTTAGGTCAAATAATTATTTAAATGTCCCTGCTTGCTGCTCTGTGAAGGTGTTCTAATATCACTCATTCTGTTTCATGTGAGCCATGCCACTTTTTTCCCTGCAGTGGTACAGTCCATAAATCACTGATATATTGGAACACAGAACATTTGGTCGGCACCCTCTGGCACAGCCTGGTTCTGGATGGTTTTTGGACATGTCGTTGTATGTACTCTTTCAATTCACACTGTGCTACAGCATGGCAGAGCCACAGGTGAAAATAAATAAGTAATTAAAGACTGGGCCGGCGGTGGATGTTTTGCGGTCCGGAGAGGAGCCCGAACAATATTGGTGGCACGTGTGAGGCAGAGCTGCCGGTGATCTCCACAGCTGTCGTGGACACTTATTCCACTTATTCCCCTGAGTTAACCTCGGCGTGAGATACGAAGAAGATGGCAGGGGCTCCGTTTTGAACACAGTGGGGCCCAGTGACGGCAGCCACGCTCGAATCCAATCGCCAGGACTGTGATTGCTTTGAAAGTCAGGCCTGAAGTCACCCACTCCATAAGCTTCTTCAGTGATCAGTGAGCTTGCAGTAATCCAATCGTATGAGGAGAATGTTCTCAGAGAGCCAGCGAGATGCTTGTTGCACAGCAGGACAAGAACAGAGCCGTGTGAAAGAAAGAAAGAAAGAAAGAAAGAAAGAAAGAAAGAAAGAAAGAAAGAAAGAAAGAAAAATGCTTAGGGTTTGGCATTGTGGTCTGAGGGGTTTCACAGGGTGCTGCTCCACTCTCCTGCAAACAATGTCTACATATGCACCTGTGTAGAGAGCCAATCACTCAGCCAGGTGCTGTGTGCCAAAGCACCTAAACAAAACGCCCCTGGCAGTAAGTGCACAAAAGAAGGATGGGCTGTTCATGGCATGGGGCCTACAAATCTGTTTGTGCATGGTAGTCCATGACACACAACATTTCTAAAGGTAATTGCTCCGCCTGAGTTTGAAGCAGAGTGCACATAAAATGCCGTTGCGTGCCTTGTGGGATGACTTCTAACAGTTTCCCATTGTTCAAGTTTAAATTTAAACTGTATTTAAAATGCAATCATAATTTCAGTTTATGTCTGAAAAATTCTACCTATTTAATATTTGTGCAGTTGCATGGTTTACTGCTAAACCTGTTACACTTGATGTTACTTGTTGCTCATTTAGATGCTGAAATACAAAACAGAACGGATAAAGGCAAGGACCATGCTGTCGCCCTGTTTCACCATCTTTTTGTTTTTTTGAAGTATTTTCCACCAATGACCCGTCTGTGAGCTGAGCTGCTGTTCATGTCAGACGCAGCATGCCACATGTGCTCATGGATCTCCGAGGAGGTTCGAGGAGGTGGAACGAGCCCACTGCAGCGCATGAGGAGCTCGCCGGTCCGTCTCGACATCCTGTTAATGCAAATAAAAGAAAGAACTATCACATCTACCACATAATCATCACACATCTATCACATATATAACATATATAATACACCACACGTGCCATTTTATTATCACATCTACCACACGACTATTACATCTATCACATAACTATAACATAACTATCAGAACTTTCAGCTAAACTGAACAAAGCAAGCTTTCCAATGATAGAGATTATTGTGCTTTGGGTAAAGGCAGACAAATGTCTGTGGAGTCAGATTAGAATAAAAATGCCCTTTTTATTAAGCTGAGGCAGCATGCCCTGCCTGTGGACTTTATATTCTTCTCCTCTCTTCACTAATGGACAAAACCACAGTGGTTAAACAGAAATAAATAAACAATTGCTGGGTCCATTTCTGCCGAATAAACCATCCGCATTGTTTGTATTTCATGTGGATCAGGTGTAGTGGAGGTGAGAGGAAGTGTGTAGAGAATAATCAAAATAAACTGCTTTTGTGGCCCCGGTGAAAAAGAGTGACAGGTGCAGGTGGGACTCGACCTGGTTTTGATGTGCACGTCTCTGCTCTGTGTGGAAAGTCTTTTAAAGGCACAAGTGCTCCGTGTGCTCCTTTCAACTCTCCTGGTCCCAGACCTTTCTCTGTCTTTCAGCACAGGTCTTCACACACCAAAAAAAAAAAAAAAAAACATACAATTTAAAACAAAAAAAGAAGATTCCGCTCACAGTAAATGCTTCGCCTTGTATGTTGACGCTCAGTAGAAAAGAACTAGAAAGAAAAGGTAGTCATTCTGGATTTTGGTGATGGTTTAAACGCAGGAGAAGTGGGGCTTCCAGAGCTCCTGCGCAGGGACTGCAGTGTGTGGAACCCAGCAGGTCTGTTATCATAGTGGAGCGTCCAGGACCAGGCTGCACTGCAAAGAAGAGCAGGGAGTGTCCTTCAGAGTGATTAACACCCTGGATCTTGTCATTTCCTGCCCAATGCCGATGCCCTAACTCTTGTTATAACAGTCCGCACTGCCTGGGTTGATTTGACTTGTTTTAACTTGAGTAACTCTGTAATTTGCATTTCCGTGGTGTCAGTCAAGCATTGCGTGAATCGAGTGGTGACGTGTTGCATTTCCTGCACGGTGACACATAGCATTTCCTGTATAGTGACCTTGTCATGTTTGGGGCTCACACTGCCGTGGACGGTCACGTTTATTATAATGTCATGGCCACCATTAATTGAAGGTTTTAAGGAGACACCTGCGATGTCTAACCTTCATGAGCAGTAGTTCTCTAGAATGAAAATGGCAGACATCCACAGACTTCCACAAATTCACTTCCTCCACTCACCAGCCACGTGGATGAAACTAATCATCTATATTAAAACTGCAAAATTGTGGTGGTTGTGCCTGTGAAGGTTGAGCAAATATACCTGCTTTGATATGAGTTGGAGAGGGTGTGGGGAAATATAGCCTTTGGAATTCCATTTCAAGCCATGATACAGTGATGTCTGCTCTGGTATATAGATTTGGACTGGACTGCTACTATGAAAGTCGACACTGGTTGATATATGGTGTAGGTTATTTGATTCCAAGGACATTACTCTGAACCATCTTCTGAAATATAAATGGATATAGTCATACAATCATATTTCTCCAGAGGAGAAGCACTCGTTGCTATATATGAGGTCCGCGTGTCAGTAACAGACGTGTCTACAGAGGCTGGTGCACAGTGCTACACAGCTGACTGCTCTTTAGTTGTCATGGCACCGTTTTTTTCAACCATTCTTCTCCATCTTTTTTTATGGTAATTATTTTATTGCACTAAGTAAATGTGCATTTATAAATAAATCTGCATTTGCAACAAATTTACAACAAATCTATGATGAACCATTTCTGATCATTTTAGTGATCCAGTGATATAGTTTGATATAGTTTTAGTGATTTAGAGTTTCACTTATATAGTTTTGCTCTTATAGCAGGCCTGGATTTAAAAAGCAGACATATTAATATTTTCTAATTATTTTTTACAGCCTGTGAACATAAATACAGACCTGTTACTCATAAGTACTAATGACTTGATACATTGCTCTGAACTACACAGTCCTTAGCAGTTACAAGCAGTCACAACACAAAAAAATACATTTTCATCTGGAAGCTGCAGCAGAAAAAAAAACGTGTAAATAGATGTGCTGTGCACATCACATGATTAGATATGACCCGGAGGTAAAATCTAAAGAGTCACAACAGTGTCACAGCGTGGGATCAGAGTAACGACTATGATGGACGCAGGTTTAGAAAAATGGGTCTTCCCATGTCAGAACAGGTCATTTCTGCAGGTTCTTATTTTAACTGAGACCAAAATATCACGAGCCACATAGCTGTTCGAAAAACTCCCTGGGTTCCGGCAAAACTATATTCACCTGTGTCTGTCAAATTAAAAAATTCCTTTAAGCTCCAGTGTGCATTTATTTTATTGTGTGTGCATGGTTACACAGTAACTAGGTGTAGCAATAGTCAAGCTGCGTTCAGAATGGTTCACTTATACACATATTCACTATTCACTGTATAGTGTTTGATATCTAGTGAACTGACTAGTGGACGAAAGACTTTTTAGACACTACTTTATAAAAAAGTGATTGACATTTGAGTGACGTATTCTGTCACATAAACAAATAAAATCAAACATGACTAACGTATGAACTGCTGAACGGTAAATTAGCCTACTGCTAATTTTGGAAAACATATGCTGTAATTATAATGTTTTCATGCAGAGTTGAAAATAAGTCATAAACTGTATGTTTAGTTTTTTTCTAATGTTTTTCTCATGGATTTAGCAATAACCGCCCCTCTGGGATGTGTCACTACAAAACAACTTCTTTGTGCCTAGTAAAACACACGCACAATGGTTTACTGGAAGTTCTAGTGTACATTATCTGTACACTACATTCTGTGATGCTTTATGGGTGATCAATGGTGAACTATGTAGGGAGTGAAATGAACGTGTGAGATTTAGAACAATGCTACAAAATGGCTGACATATTATATTATGTACACATATATATTATGTGTACTATTACTGTGATAGGTTGCAATTTCACATAGCAATTTCAAATTCAAATACATTCTATTTTCAGCATGGTTATACAGTAACTAACGGGTGGCTTGCAATGCCAGCAAGAGGGAGGCAACAAGCCAGGAATCACTGAGCCTGATTCCCCTGAGGTGACCCTAACCCTATATAAACAGCCTGGCAAAGCTCAGTCTTTGTGAAGTGGTATTGACTTGAGGGTGTTGCTTGTCTCAAGTTCTTCTGTTTTCTAAGAGACAATCTTCTCTCTTGTTTGTTTATAGTTTTTTTTTTTTTTCTGGAGAAAATTATCCCCATTATTTTCAATTGTTTGTCTCTCTGTCTGTTCCAGGCTTGGAGGTTGCAGTTGAGACCTACAATCTAGTGCAGACCCAGGTTCGACTTTCGGACCTGGTGAACCAAGTAGGCCTCTCATTTAGTTTAAATTCTTTATCTCGAGTGGTTGTGAGTGGGGGCTGGACCACCTGTAAACCCATCCTGTCTGGTTGGATGAGCCAGCTGCCTCCCTCACATCTTCACCAAGCCCTATCCTTTATAATCCCTGCCATCGGTTGTCCTCACACCATTTTTTTAGTTCCTGAGTAGCACAGTGTGCTGACCCTTCCTTTCCTGCTGCCTACATCCCTGGTCCAAGTCCTGGTTGTCCTGGTTTGGTTGGTTTTTCTCCATTTTTGTGCTCCCCTTCCCCTTCCTAGTCCCTCTAGGAGGGTCACTCTCCTAGTTAGGGGCACTGTCTACTGGGGTTTGCAACCACTGTGTGCCCCGGGGGTCTGGCCACCTCCTTACAGTAACTCAGGGTTATGAGACAAGGTCACATAGTACCTAGATGCTATTAGCAACATCTTACCCACCAGCAGTCAAGGTTAAGTTTATAAGTGTGAAAAACTGCTTGAAAGTGTTTATATTCAAAAGATCCTTTTACATGCATAAAGAAATTGCTGTACAGTAAGACTGCTGACAGTAAGAATTGCAAAAGTGACATGAAGACTGATTTAGAAGGTTCTTGGATATAGAATTATTGCAAAAATGTTCTATACATTAAATATTCAGGTCATAGGGAAGTTTCTTGGATGTGATGTATGTGTTTGTTAGATGTGTGTGTGTGTGTGTTGGTGTTTGTTGGGTGAGATGGATGTGTTTGTTGGATGTGTTATGTGTGTTTAGTATTTGTTGGATGTGTTGTATGTGTTAGTGTTTGTTGGATGTGTGAATAACAAAGCTGATGTGTTAATAGCTATAAAGCACAGGCACTAAGACTGTAATCTTACAGTTCAATTTGTGTTATCATGTAGAAAATGATAAATAAATAAATTTGATTTATTTATTCATTTATTTATTTATGTTAAAGAAACAAATGAATAGTCCCCAGATACTTGAGTTCTATATGTGAGCATTTTATAGGTCAGAGTGGAGCACACTCACGTTAATCTGTCAGGACTGTCCTCTTGCTGTTTCGCTGCTCAATAAAAAGAAGCTCGGTGAACCATGTTGTAAGTCAGGGCTTATATTACCACTCTGGGAGAGTGGGAGAGATCCGCTTCACACTAACTTCAAAACGACTGGGGTTCCAGCCTGTACGTTAACAGTGACATCCATAGGCTGTGACTCAACTGTGCCATCATCTTCATGAGTTTAACTTAGCAGTTTGAGCAGTCATAAGAAAGAGATAGATAGTGGATCTACTAGGACTTTTTCTCTCGTAAAACATTAAGAGTTCAGCTTTCCTGCACGTGAAACTGAGCACAATTCCAACGTGCTTCCGTGTGTTTCCTTTGACTGCTTCTCCATCTGGGCTATGCACAGACTCACTGAACATTCAAACGCCATGTATGCATCATTTTCTCTGCATAAAACAAATGAATGTCATGCAAATGTCAAGCCGCTCGTTTTCACTCAAAAATGGCAAATTCATTGGTTGCAGGGGCAGGACAAAGGCAAAAGCTGGCATTATAATACCTGGTGCTGCCCATCAATATTAAGGCTCTAGCAACCTCCTAAGCAACTGTGAAGGTATGATTTTGTAATCCGAGAAGAATTCATAATCATGTTGAAGCTCTGGGGGGAGAACGGAGATTCAAGTTCCAGTAATTTAAGATGCCCATGAAGATCCAGAAATATATAGATGGATGTACAGCATCATGCAGAAGTCTTAGTCAAGCCAAGGAAGTTATATTTAAAGCCATTTATGAGGACCATTATGCATTCTACACTGCTTCTTCTTTGGATGTTGTTTTTTGTTCCTTTCTGTGTCCACATTGTGAAAACTGGATTAGACTGGTGTTTTGCATGTTATTTACTGTGAGGAAAGTGTTTCTGCAGGACAGACTTTGAGGAGAGGGTTAGGAACTAAACCCATGTTCTTCTGGTTATCTTACAATATATCAATAACTTGATGGAAAACATGCACACACGATATCTTTTTTATCATATGGATATTTGTATGCATTAATGACGTATTAGTGTTTATTAATGTGTTATGTGGAGTTTTAGAACAAATATAGACTTACTGTTCAAATAAACAGAATTTTTTTTTTGGAGGGGGAGTTCCTAAGACCTTTGGAGACTATTATATATGTGGATGGAAGATATGGTGTGAAGCACCAAACAAACAAAACAATCATGAAGGTCTGTCTCTGTCCTGCACAACAGCTCAAATAAAAAAACCTCCAATGCTTGAAAGGTTAAGACAGCAGCCTGTGGATGCACCCAACACTCACCTATCACATTCTCATCTGAGGTAATATTTTCAAACTTAGTTTATCCTTGTTACATTTTAGATGAGCCTAAAATGCAGAAATAGGTTAGACAAAAACTCTAATGGATAATATTACACCTATTAAATTTAAATTCAATTTTGAAGTTCAGAGGTTTAGTCTAATGGTTAGCATTTCTCCCTAATACTCTATGTATTATGAAACTTACTAATTATAATGAACATAGACAATTACACAAACAATAACTAAACATAAACAATTGCCTGATGTATGGTATTTAAATATGTATTTCTCATTTGACAATTACATCAAATACATAATTGCAACAAATAAACCCAGTGCTTACTAGAAACATACACACAGATAATAATGAATTGTCTAGTTGTAGACTACTTTAATCTTTTTGTGCTTCTCAGATAATGTGCCTCTAGCTGTCCCAACCATAATCCAATAATCAAACTGAGCAATATTTATGTGCTGAATTTTCCCAATAAACTGCTTTTACTTAGATGCTAGGCCTAATTCACTTTCCAAACCATATCCTAGGGTTATTAAGGCTGCTGGAGGTAGGAATTACATTAATTTACATGGACCAGTAGTTAACACCATATCTCCAGCTTCTTTTGAAAGCACTTTCTCAAATGTCTCCTCCCACCACCTTTCCCTCATTAAAGTGCATGTTTAAAAAAAAAAAAGAAAAAAGAAAGAAGCTTCGAAAACAAAATAAACAAACAGCTAGACCGTGATTGCAAGATCTCCCATGCATCAACTGTCTTCCATCTAATGGGCTCAGGTTCAGGAATAATTTATTTGTAAGCTATAGGCAGGCAGAGGATGGGTTACCATGGGTTACCTGCATGTGCATGAGCGATGGATTTCTGCTGTAGTCAGCGGAACTGCCCAGGCCAGCACATGACAAAGAGAGGCAGGGATAGTGCTGCTGATCTGCCAGGAAAGATGGAGAGGCTATTGGCTTGATTGGCAGCAGGAAGGCCTGTTTACCCGTGGACCCCACAGGTGAGGCCCAGGTGGAATTGTCTTGCAGGGCAGGCAGCTGCTCCATTTCCGTGCCTGTCAACATGGACAAGTTGGAACAGCAGACTGTAGATATCGCTATTTCCCACCCCAAGCCCTGGTCTGAATAGGGAATCAAACGCGGTGGCGGAGTTGATGCCTTTACGGTTCTGGGTCAGTCTTCCTTAGCTCCTTCCTTATTGCTGAGACAAACAGTTAAAGAAACCAAACATGCCCAATTTCCTTGTTACTCACACCATGGCCGATGTCACACTCTGGGCTCTGTTTGGCGGTCTACCTACTGCTAGTTTACTTTTCTTTTCCAATTTAATGTCCTTCGTTTTGGACTTGGTTTGACCAAAGCACTCAATCTCAAAAACCTAATCAGCTTCCCTTGTTGTGATTCGGGGCAGGTGTCGGTGAACATGTGATGAGAAACCAGAAGAGGCATGGACATCTCCTCCAAGGTCATGCAGCGCCTGGCTCAGTTGGATTCCTTATAGGTCTGCGCTGACTTCTCTTGGCTATGAGCTCCATGCTGCGCTGGTCCTGCGACCTGCTGTACTCCATGGGTTCCTGCTGGAAGCATTAACTCTAATGAGTAAGTCACTCACCGGCACCCCCGCTGGCAGCCGAGGGCAGATGAAGGAGATGATAACAAAAAGGTCACTGTGTCTGGAATCCATAGGGCCAGATGCTTTCTGTACAGAACTCACTGCATCTGACCAGAAACATAATGGTTTACTTCACTATAAAGTACCCAGTATGTTTGCTGAAGGGATATATAGGAATCAAGATATACAATGAAAGGTTTCCAGTTACTTCATACTCAGTAGACTTTTATAAGCCATTAAAGTGGATTTAACAATAAAAAAATGTATCACTGTTGCATCAGTTATCTACAGAAGCCTAAATAAAATCTGCTGCTAAAATGTTCAGTTGCCATCTGTTGAAAAAAAGGAATGAGTATATTGTTTTTTCCTGCCTGAAGCAATAAAATACAATGTGCTTTGACCAAAAGAAAACTTGCCATACACAAAAATACAGTGTCACTCAACTTGTCTATAGGCATTTCAGCATTTTCTCTTTTTCTCTTTTTTCAAATATGAAGTACAATCAAGTGTTAAAGTCTTGGTTTTACTAAAAATATATACATTTTAAGGAGTTATACTTGACTCACTATAGTGTCTGTCTTTCTCTATCTATTCACATCCTGGCAAATGTAAACAATGACTCACCTATTCAGAATTTTTTTGTTTTTTGTTTTTTTTTAAGCATTGCTTGCACACTGACTCAATACCAAAGGCATTCTTTAAACTGAAGGCTTCAAGCCCAGCTGAGAAATACCTACAGAATTCAATATGACACCAAAGAACAGCCATTGTCTGATGTCACCTTCTCTGTCACACTGCTGAAATCCCTTCAATAGAAATCTTGAGTACATCCCAGGATGGAGTCTTGGGAGACCGATTATGCTCAGGTCTGCCGCTGGGACTGGTTTAGAATGTTGTTCACTCTCACTCAGTGCCATGGTGTCTTTAGGGAGGTTCTCTTCTATGGGAAATGGAGTTAAATCATACACACAGTATCACACAGGCTGTCAGATAAGGTGTCATTCCTATGCATAGACATCTCCCAATTTTCCATAACGCCAGCTCAGTATTATACAACATGCAGGCGCAATATAAAAACATCTAGAACAGTATCAATATTTCAGTAAATTTTGAAATATAAATCGCAGATAAACATAGTGGATATCTGGATTACCTGGAACATATATTTGTTACTAACAGTCAGAAATAGCTAAAAGCCACTCCACATCTGCGCTAAGATTACTTTTGAGTCTCCTAACCGAGAACAGCCCTCCTGTCATTATTTTTAGTGCTGTTTCTCATTACACGTGTCCTGTCAAGCCTTGTTGCAGCAGTAACAGCTACTCGAATACCCCTATCATCTCTTAGGGCTTCACACCTGACTAAAAAGTCACATGGACCTTCACCGCACACATGTAGCATAGCAGGTAGTAAAAGAGCTCTGTGTTATGGAAAACGGCTAAAATGTCAAATGTCCTTATCAGAATTCCTCCAAGCGCCAAGCATTTGTCTCACTAATGGACACCTGACCTTTATGCTGTCGTAACACTCCAATTCTCCATGTGTTGTTAAGACCCACCTGGGCCATCAAAGCTTGACCTGATTGGTTTAACCCCAACACAACTGAAACCCAGAAGATCACCTCATGTCATTTTTCAAGGTGTTGTTAGCTACCAATTTACAATGTGAGTTAAAAAATGTAGGGTTAGATATGGGACTGTTTCTCAGTTCCTGTCTGAAGAGGTACCAAGCTGCACAGAGAGCGTTCACTCCAAAGCCTTTTCTTCGCACTATAAGGAAAGTTTAGAAAGTCAGATAACTAAGAAATGGCATTTTGTCCAGAAGGAGACACTTTAGAGTTGTCCTTCATATTTTTGATGAAGTCAGAGATGTATAGGAACCTTTCAGACACTAGCAGAAATAGCAGATGGGAGCAGATTAATACGGAGTCTTTGCCTGATCAAAGGCTAATGGTTCATCTTCTCTATCTTCACATTGTCATGACTGCTAAGAAGCTCTGCCTTCCCCTGTGCCAGCCAGAGGTGGCTAGAGTAGTTAAAGACTCTACTCAAGGAAAAGTACTGTTACTTTTAACAATAATTTCTCAGGTGGACAAAAAAGAAGTCATGCAAAATATTACTTAAAAAATAAGAATGTAATAAAAAGACTGCTTAAGTAGTGAGTTACACCATCAGATCTCATAATTCTGAAGAAACAAAATGTTTACTTTTTGTCACACTAACTAAAACAAGTAAACAAAACACACTAATATATATATATATATACACACGATATTAACCTTGTAAATGTACCACCATATTTTAAATAAACTCTTAAAAGTATGATAGGTTCAGCAAGTAAAGACTGTCTCTATTTCCAAGTCACACATAACTGGTCTCTGCTCTGTCTGCAGCGGTGCGGTCTCTCCAAGGCGATCAAAGATCATCTGTCAAACAAAGTTAGAAAGTTAGCAGCTCCCTGACAAATGTTGTACCCTTTTATCTTTCTTCAAAAGAATATATATCCAAAGATGATTCCAGGTGAGTAACTGCAGTAAGAGAGTAGAGATATTTAAAAATGTAGGGAAGGTCACATTTACTTACAGTTTTCTTTTATTTATATATTCTTAAACAGGGTGTTTTGGACAGAGGTCCATCAGCTGGACAAGCGTCTGAATGCGTAAAAGCAGGAGCCAGTTTATATTAAAAAAAAGAGTGTTATTTAAATCATAACATTAAATCATAGCATAACATCATAACTTTTGGTTCTAAAATTCCAAGAGCATAGATTTATTTTTCTTTGAGTCTCCTAATTTCACTGCTGCCATAGCAACAACTGGCAGTGCAAACATATGTCATTAGTGTAATGCCCATTTGCCTTGCCACTGGACATCATAGATCCTGGTAGATCCAGAAGATGATCAACAAACCGATCAGCAAGTCTTTCTCCTGGTTTCTCCAGTGTAATGCAGATAACAGCTCCTGCAGTGATATATATATATATAAAAGCTTGGGTAGGGGGTGATCATGCATGCCAGAAGCAGTAGGTTTCAGTTTAGAGTCAACTTTCCTCATAAGTAGCTGTGATTGTCAAGAACCACAATTTCCTATGACCATATTAAAG
>JAOYMR010000006.1:21131322-21149279 GCA_025802075.1 Tenebrosternarchus preto | reverse complement strand
TTTATTTATTTATTTTTAACTAAAGCACGACATCCATGATAACCATAAATACAAGAGAGCCAGTTACAACAGGATATAATTACTTTGCATCTGAGTTATAAAACTAAGACACCTCTGTTTACAGATTTGCTGGACCAAGACAGTTAATGTGCAAAATCATATTTAAGTCTATCATTTTATAGATATTGAGCTGAGAGCAGTTAAAAATGTTTGAATATTAAACAAACAGTTATTTTTATGACCTCCTGTCCACCATGCTCAAAAACGAGCCTTCAGTTTGATTTGCAGAGGGGCCAAAAACTGAAGACAAAATACCACCCTCTAGGGAAAAGTAGACCTTAAGAATGATCCAAGATGGCTCAGCCAGACTGGCTTCCCAGTAGCAGATAATTTTCACATCTTGGCCAAGCTGAATGGAGTCACTTCCTGCCAAGGGATTACTTTTACTGATTGATTATCAGGATCACAGTGTCCACTGTCTGGTACTTTATGTCTTTACTCTGGTGCAAGTTAAGTCTTTAGTCTGGGTTTTATAGAGTGGAACTCTAAAAGTTCAAAGCATTATATTATATGAAAAACATGGAGATTTTGTACCTTTTCAGCAGGGACACATTTCAGGAAAGCTTTCCCTTGCTTTGTATCTTGTCCATTAACGCTGATTTGCATGGGCAAATTCCCGCTTCTAGCCCACCGGTCTGGATGCCCTTATCAACGGTGGGCAGAGGATCATTAGCACTCGGCCTTCACACAGCGCCAATTACTGAGTGGGCATAGAATAAAGGCCATGACCACTGAGAGACCAGAAGCTGCCAGAACAGCCCCCACCCTTCCACCCCCAAGTCCAGTCCTGTGACCTTCAGAAGCCCCTCTTCTGCTAGCACAGAGCTGCCCGGGCCGTTGAACATAAGCGAAGACCTTCGTCCCGCTCGGGATAATTGGCACAGTTGCAGGCGCACCCAGACGCATGCTCCAAGTTACAAAGGTCAGCCAATAGTGGCAGCATTTAACCTGAAAGAGCAGAGCATGCTTCTTCCGTGGAGTATTTCATATATCACCGTGCTCAGGTGTCCTGGGGTAAGCACTGAGCCAGGGGCAAAGCTCTCACTAGAGCGTTTCACGTAATTATCCAGCAGGGTACAAGAGCACTTTTTGCCTGTTGAATGGAACATGTTTGCTTGGGTTTAGAGGCCTGCATTTCCACAAGTAAATACCACTTAGAAGCAGCTGACTGGCAAAAATATGCAAGGCTGAGGACCAGTGAAGCGCAGTGTGAGAGTGTTTTACACCAGAGTATTACACACTGTACATCAATACACTATATCCCCTGCAAAACCAGTCAGTAGACAAGGAAAAATTGAAGAGTATTCAGAGTACATGATGATGCGTTTTAAGATGGCGATACTCAAGTGCGCTGCCCAAGAATACTGTCAGTGGACGTTTTTAAAAGTGTTCTGGTCCAACCCAATTATTTTTTGCACAAGTTGTTTTCTGCAGGTTACAAGGCCCTGATATTTCAGATGGTATTAAAAATACTGATTTTGAAGTAGGCATTCACAGTAGATAATAACAAAATGTCCACCTGTATTACGATACTTCCATATCGCATAATTAAAGATAGTAATGTACAGATTTGCCAGTAAGCACTGAATTTACAACATGTTAGACTTGGTGAGTCTTATTCACTGGTCCCAAAACTCCCGAAATGTATCACCCTGCACTTAATAGGAATGTCTGTGATTTGTTATAAGACTAATTTACACAGTGCATTACCCAGCAGATTAAATATTTCTAGGGATTGAAAATAATGGCAAGGAAAGGAAGTCTTTACAAGTCATTACTCCCTAAACCTCTTTAGACCAAGTCCATAGTCCCGAGGGGCAGTCTGTCTCTTCTTTCATCTCTGATCAAGGCGTGTAAACATGAGTGTAGAGAACGTGCATCACTCGCTGGTGCTTGAGCTGCCAGAGCCTCATTCTCACGCGGCTGAGCAGCTGTGTTTTGTCTCCCTGCAGCCCTCACCGTGCGAGTGGTGCCGCTGTGAACCGAGCAGCGAGGTGCACTGCGTGGTGGGCGACTGTGCTGTCCCCGAGTGCGTCAACCCGGTCTATGAGCCCGAACAGTGCTGTCCCATATGTAAAAACGGTAAGGCAAGCCTCTCTTTGTGTTTCCTCCATGGAAATTTCTCTCTTTCTGACACACACACACACACACACACACACAAATGCAGAAAATACAAAACGGCGTGACCTCCGTTCAGACCATCCCCGAGGATTCTGTACTATGTGCACACAGGTGGTTCAGTCCACGTTGATAAAATTCATGATCAAACAATTCCGAGGTGATAAAGGCAGCTGGTCCCAGGTGGGGTAGCGGCGGCTAGGACAGCAGAATGGGAATTCAGCCGTAGACAGTGTATGTCAGTGTGCAGGACATTTGAACTGACGACAGCCCCCTCGTTAGGGTACTGCAGGCGCACGTAGTAGAACGCAAACGATCACTAAGAGTTTCATTACTTTCCTGTCATGTTCCTCGCTGTATATCTGTAAGAATTTCTGTGTGCCTGATAAGTTGGATTTGTTACATTTGCACTCAGCACGAGAAATTCTTCACGTGTGCAACTGACTTTCACATCACAACAAATTCTGATCTTCAAGCTTCTTCCATCATATCCAAATGCATCATAAACGCCAACTGCTAATCTCTGAGTGGTCTGGGTTGGATCTTTGCACAGGGGTGTTGACAGCTGAAAAGTGGGAGGGTAATTAGCGACACAGCTTTGAACGGAGCAGATGTCACGTAAATTTACACTGCTGACCACAAGACAATGGAAAGAACAGATGTAGTTAATTCAGTCTAAATTTAATATATGGCGAATTATGGCAAGAATCATTGCCCCATTGATTGAGGCCATCCTGAGTGGGATTAATTAGTCTGTAGGGAGTGCTGCAGCTCTGATGTCCTTGTCAGCAAGACCCAGACACCAAAATTAGAATTATAGGATTCCAATGCCTGCCAGCACAACAGAGGCAGCAGGCCCGGCGTGAGTCAGCCAAATGCACAGGTCACGTGTGCCTTACTATGGGTCATATGGCCCTCAGGGCAGGTCACGTGTCGCATGCCCCTCAGCTAAAGCGCATTATCTGTGTCCTGAGACCGAGTGTGAAGAACCAAAGGTTAACTGGCGCAGTGGGTACGAACAAAACCACACCAATCAGAGTCATGGCTTAAATAGAGCATTTATACCAGAGTTTATTAGAGACTGGGTAGTGACCAGGCAGGACACCATCTGGAGGAAATGTGTATTGCACATTACAAAAAAAAAAAAAAACTTTATGCTACGATTCTCAGCATGAGTTATTGTTTGAATGAAGCTAAAGGAATGCTTCATTTTTTTTTTAATCATGATAATTAAGAATGGAAGCTAGTCAGTAATCTCTATGCCATTCTCTTCCTACTAAGCATATTAGTAGGATTTGGAAGATGTTTTTTTTTTTTTTTTTGTAGAGGCTTTTAAAGTTATTTCTTTAAAGATTATTTGAATCCTGCAGAAGGCCCAATGAAGTTTGAAGGCCTCTCTGGTGCTGGAGAATTTTGAAATAAAAAGAATATTAAAACAAACAGGACCAAGCAAAAATATTTCATGTCATCTGATCTTCAAAGCTTTTGACACAGCCATTTATTTTCCAAGGCTACATTACTGTAACTTTCATACAGAAATACCAATGTAATTAAATTAGTATATTTTGTGTGGATATATATATATATATATAACTAGCTATCTCCATCTTCAAGTTATCTCCATTACATTTTATTTTCACTGGTTTCAAAAATAAAAGGCTGAATAATTTTCTGTAAACACAAACATTTGTCACGTCAATTAAAACTGATCTGAGGAATTTGAGGACATGACATCTTAGATGGACAGGAGACTGGAGCAGTTCTGAGTTCACTTATTGTTCCCTCTTTCTAAAGAAAAACTCTTCTGACCCCAAGAGACGTGCTGGAAATAGATATTTGAGGAACACTCATATTCTAGTTCTAATTGTAACTCTGAGATCTGTCATATTTCACCCTGAAGCTCATGTTGACCTACATTCTAGTAGTTTCTTTTAGTCATAAATGTTGTGAGATGTAGAAGCTAAACAAGACCTCACTGTTAAAACTCACACACTCACGAGGACATAACCAGACAAGTACACACACAGACACACGGACACACTGAGACAGGCGCACACACATAGATACATACAGACAGGCAAAAGCACACGGACACACACAAAGACATACATGCACAGAAACACACAAACAGGCATGCACACACACACGGATACATACAGACAGGTACACACACACACACACACACACAGGTACACAAACGCACAAACCCGCACACACACAGGTTCACACAGACACACAGACACACACACACACAAACACACACACACAAGTACATGCGCGCATAGACACACGCACAGCTACACACGCACAGATGTGCGTGGACAAGCACACACACACACACACACAGCACCTAAAGGCAGGTGTGGGAGCAAATGCAGGCAGACGTGACAGACAAGTTCACGCATGACAGTGGCATTTCAGGGAGGCTGTAGCAGAGTCAGCCCGAGGGCACCAGACCCACCACACACACCCTCCCAGCGGAGCAGGAGAAGCTGCATTTAAAGCTCAACTCTGAATCCTGTAATGGATTATATTGTATCAGGGGGCCTTTAATTTTTCCATTTCAGCTAATCATATCAAGATTCAGAGAGCTGAGTGACATCGAAGAGAAACATTTTAAAAAGGCCCCATTGTAGTTCCTTACAAGAAAATAAAAGCAGGAGCAGTTTGATCTGCGCTCCGCTGGTCCTGATACTGCTGGTACAGTACTGGACATTTCATCACACTGCATTCTATACAGGAATTGAGATAGCAAATGTCAAGAGACACTCATGACAGCTTTTATTCCACACTGACACTGGAAGTGCCTGGTCTCAGTCAAGGATTAGGACATTCCAGCATCTTCTCTTATAGAAAATCTCTCATTTCCCACTATGCATCACTGCCTGTGACACACACACACACACACACACACACACACACACACACACACACACACACACCCTCACACCAGCCATCTTTCTAGGCTTTCTAGGCCAAGTGATAACCTTTCCTAGAGGACTGTGCAGGAAAAGTAGCATTTTGGAAAACAGTGCTGTTAAAGCGTTGAGCGAGTTGAACAGGTGGTGAAAGGCTGCTGATGCAGTAGCTGCCAGAGTCCAGCACATGCACCGGCCATCTCTGCCCATGAGCACGACACACTCTGTTAACACTGCACGCTTGGTCTCTGTCCACCAGCCAAGGTGACGGGCGGCAGAAGCTCCCGTCCTTGTTCCAGCGACGCGTGCAACTCACCGGCCGATGAGTAATCGCACTTGGCAGCGCCCAGTGGACACACGTCCCCGCTTCCGTCACTCAGCAGCTGGCTTTGTGCCAAAAGTTATTGCTTAAAAAACTTTTAAGTGTACTCGTGGATGGGAGAGGGAATTGTCTGAAAGTGGGATACTGGTGCATGGGCTTCTGAACGGTGCTTTGCACCCAAAGCATCCATCGGTGTGTACAGGGGTTATCTGTGAATGTGAATGTCTTTGCTGTGTAGTGTCTCTCTATTAGAGTCATCCGGTCTGACAGGGGAACATACTTCTTGCCCCGAAAGTGACTTTTGCAAACACAGACTAAAGAATGAACAGCTATGTGCCCTCAAGGGCAGCTCTAAATGTTCCAGTCCCACAAATATTGGCTTTTTCTGAAGATGCATGTACACTGACCTCTGTAATTTCACTGCCTCAGTGCATTATACGAGCAGATGAGGAAAGGGAAGAGGACCATTTATCATGTCTTCCTACATACACTTACTATTCTTGAAGCAAATTACCCAACAGGCCAGTACTCTTGTGGAAAAAACATTTACCAAGAAACCAACATTAAACCCTGTAGAGTCCTTGCTTACAGGTCTAGAGGACATCTGTAGTTCAACCTCAGATCTTCCACAGACAGGGTGCCGCTCATCTGCATTAAAATCAACCCAGCAACCACATCAGGAACTGCACAGAGCTCTGCATAATAACACAAACCTATAAGTATAAGAAGTTCAGAATTATGCATGAACACTCAGCCAGCAAAAAAATGATCTGAATAAACCTGATCTGAATAAAAGGAAAGAAAGAAAAAAAATAAGTACAACACGACAATGTTCTGACCGTACAACACTGCAGTACTGCAAACAGAAGAGGTCTTACAAAGATCCATTCATTAGACTGATTCATTGATTCGTTAACTGTAGCTGACATTTACCTACACCATTCAGTCGTCGTTTATACCAGGCTGCTGAATGTGAATGATGCTCAGGCAGCCAAGGTTCTCATGCACACAAACACAGCACTGCTGAGTGGAGCTTTGACCAGTCCTAACTATGACCCAAATACACCTGTTTCCACTCGTCATGCAATTGTCACAAATTCATTAGGATTTGATATAAACATGGCATTACTAGCGCCCCCAACTGGTTAATTCTTGCCATCAAGTGTCATAATATTGCTCTGAGAACACGGCAGGCTATTATGTTTAATTATGTATTTTGGTCAACATTTGTTTACCCTAATTGGATTTGTTGACAATATCCAAACAAATTCTGAAATCAGATCATGTCAGACTGCTCATATCAGACTGCTCATTTAACACACCCTTAATCCCTGAGCTGACCACAGGACTGACACATCTTCTAGCAGGACTGACAATTATTTTAGGATCAACACCATCTCAAGCAGACAAAGCCTGTAAAGTTAAATAACCTTGTTGAATTGATATTCCTTAAGCAACCGAGTGTTACTGCTTTATTTAAATGGGATTTATGTCAGGCAGACCACAAATTTCAACAGGGCAATGGCTTTTTCTCCAGAAATGAGCAATAATGAATTAGATTGTGCTTGTTTAAGATGACAGGCCGTGAATACAAGAGTGCTTCTTAAGGATTGGTTTGCTGGAACTCTAACTCTTAAGGAACTGGTTAATCCCACTGTGGTATAATGGTATAACAATATAATGATCGGTTTAATAAACTTTAAGTCACAGAAATTCATATTTTTCTATATGATAGAAAGTCTATTATCGTATATCAGCCCACCTATTACTACTACTATTCCTATGAATAAAAATAACATAAGACGACTACAGATTCAAAGATGATTGGCAGATTAATTTGAAGACTGGTACCTACGGATAGAACAGCAACACCCATAAAACCCGTCCAATTATTTGTCTCTCCGTATAATGAGGGAAGAGAAGGACTGAGACAGAAGAGCAATACTGAGAGAAAGTAAGAGTGAGAGAAAAGGACGACAGAAAGTGGTGGACATGGCTTTACTGTCAAGAAAGATCCACTGAGACTCCAGTGGAAAAGACAGAGTAGAGACAGTGCTTGGATCCTGTGAGCTGCCAATCACCAGTTTCAGGCATATTAGAATGCAAAGCAAAGCATCTCACCGGATGGAGGGACAGAGGGAGAGAGGGAGAGAGAGAGAGAAAAAGAGAGAGAGAAGAAGTGCTGGTGAAGCACAGCAAAAGAGTTTTACCATTCCAAAAATGAGCCCATCCATCCATGCCCAAAAAGACTTGTGCGTCTGTTCAGACTTCAAATCTTCCCTGGAGACTCCAGTTGCTCCGCAGTCATCTCCAACAGATCCTCCTGAGATCATGCTGTCAGTACTGTAACTCTCAGATCCCCCCCCCCCCCCGAGATCATCCCGTCATTACTGTAACTCTCTAACCCCGCCCCCTCTCCTCTCCCCTCCCCCTCCCGTCTCACGCAACAGGTCCAAACTGCTACGCCGGAACGACGATCATCCCGGCCGGAATCGAAGTGAAGGTAGACGACTGTACCATCTGCCGCTGCCACACGGGAGACTGGTGGAAGCCTGCACAGTGCCTGCGGCGGGAGTGCCTCAACGGCCAGGCATCGTCGTAGAAACCCCTTCAGATAGGAGAGGAGGGGCACACGTGAGTGAAGGCACTGTCCAGCATAGGGACCGCCCACATTCGGGACACTGAACGAGTAATTGGCAGGACCACAGTGAGGCTGGCAAACAGAGGCCGCTTGGAAGAAGCAGTCACACCGAGAAACACGAATACCCTTCAGACCTTGGCAGTGCCCAAGGGCACCAACTGAAGACACTGTTTGTTTGTTTGTTTGTTTGTTTGTTTGTTTTTCTGAAATGGTTTCATCCCATTTTTCTTTGTGCTGCTTAAACACTAAGATTATATATTTCCTGACTCAATGAGAGCTAACAGTTATTTGTTTGTCAAAGACATCATCATCTGTGTATTGTCACAGCCATGTTTGAAAGCAGGGTGCACCTCGGTTGATTTACTCCATGCTATTACATACAGGATTACACACAACAAGAAGGGATGAATGCCAGTACACTGTGGTGCTGCTTCACTCAGCTCAGAGACAGAGGCCGTATTTCCCAACACTCCTGTTCGTTTGTTATACTGGGCATCGGCTATTTTGTCTCCTTAAGCATATTTAAGCGGAGCTCTGTAACCAAGAACAAGGTAACCTTATGCAGGCAAATGGAGTTTTTTTTTTTATTATTAAATATTACTGTTTTATGACATGTTGAGTTTCTCGGTTGGGAGAAGGAAGAGCAAGGTTTAGCCAAGAGGAAGTGGAGAACACTGGCAGTAGAGTGAGACAAGGTGAGAGTAGAGTGAGACGAGGGGAGTCACCCTGTCCAGAGTGAGACAAGGTGAGAGTAGAGTAAGACGAGGGGAGTCACCCTGTCCAGAGTGTTTTCAGCGTTGAGTGCTCTGACCACACAACAATTAACAGGAGAAAAGAAAAGCCAAAGACTGTCCGTGTAAATGAGATGCTACTGCTGTTACATCATCAAATCATTTGACTGTTATACTGCATCAGTTACATCAGGCTTTGAAGGTAAAAAAGTTTGTTACCTTATAAGGCAAGATAAATGTAATTCTGAGTTTTGATGAAAGTTTGAAGTATCTTTCTCCCTCAAACATAAAACAGAAGAAGCAAACCGTTAAAAAAAAAAAAGTTATCTATGTAATTAGCTATGATTTCCCTTAATCGGCAAACGTTCATTTTAGAGTTATACCTGCCTGTGCTCTCTGTGGCTCTTCCTGCCAGACACACAGCCCAGCTTTCGAGTTCCTACGTGCTGATTCCACCGACCTGCATTAAACACGCGCATCAGTCCCACACAGTCCCAGCAGCATCCGAGGGTGACCTGTCAGATTTTCCATGCCTGTGAATATCTGCACACAGGTATTAACCCTCAGCACCTAAGCTACTGTATTGCTAATAGATTCTCAGGTTCAGCTCGAGCTGGCAGACCAACCTGCCCGACCAGAACCAGGTTCTGCTCACCTTTTTGGAGATGATAAATACCAGTCATTAATACAAATGCAAAGTCCACCGAGCCCACATGATCCATCATGGGTATTTCCTACCCACTGAGAATTCATCCCAGTTAACCTTTTCGACCCCAATACTCAGCACTGATGGATGAACTTCCTAATAAAAAATCTATGGGTTTGCTAATGGGATGAAAATTAATGCAATAGCACAACCCCTGAAAAAGGAACCAGAATTGTCCATAGAGCCTGTTTCAGCTGACAGGGCCCCCCCCACCTTTGCCAGTAGGTTATGTGTCTGATGTATATATATATTTGAAACATCCTCCTTTATTTCTCTCTCTTCACTTGACACAAAATGGAATCAACCGACTCTGTGTCACGGGTAAACCATCAGTTGTCTAGTAATAGAGCTTTAAGTTATAGCATTTATTTTTGTTTTTTCCATAAGTCCCTTCCTCCCAGTAGAAATGATGGACTCTTTTGAAATATATATATATATATATATATTTAAAATATATACATTTATAATATGGAACTATTCAGCCATCAATCCCTTTTCTAAACTGCTTAACCCAAATCAGGGTCATGGAAAGCTAGACCTGATCCCAGCAGCACAGGAAGCAACCGTAGACAGAGCAGGAAACTGGAGTACATAGAAGAAACCTGTACAGGCACAGAGAGAAGGTACAAACCCCACACAGGCAGCTGTGGGGCCAAGAATCAACCCCAGGTCACTGCAGCTGTGAAGCAGCAATGCTAATGTTTCCCTAAAAGCAAACAACTTCAGACTTTCACTATTCTTTTCTCTTCTACTCTCTAATATTGACCTTTTTTCCACACACAAGATGTAAATGCAATTGAGGAAGAAAGAAAAAAAAAAAAGACTTGCATACAGCTCTCAGACACTCGGAGGGTCTTTCTGTTCCTGAGAAAGATTTTTCTATGGGTACATGGCATAAACGTGGCCAAAATGGGCCCAGGCCCAGTGGAAGGGCTCTGAGCTAATCCCTCCTGTGTGTTGGCTCTTTAAAGTCCTGCCAAGTCACAATGACCTTGACTCCATATATACATCTTCAAAGCTCTGTGAGGTCATTTTTCCAGGACTTTATCAAATGGAGCCTGTAATTATCTCCAATTACCTAGTCACAGTCTCATGATACGATCCCCTTTGCTTATGAAAATCAGCCTTTACCCTTTACTGGTGCTCAATGCCTCACACTGATTTTACTGATATGTTTATTCGTTATTCACTTTGTTTGATGAAGAGTGTGCTCAAACGCAGTACTGAAGGCTCCTTATGAATCAGCCTTCAGTGGCATTACAAGGTGTTGATGACATATTCTTGGAATACTGCACGTAGGTTTACACTGAGACCTGCGTGCGGGTGGACCCGTCAGCGTTCATAAAACCACGCTGATTGGTATCTAACATGACCTGATGTCCGTTCTCCACACTCCAGCCACATGCTCTCAGAAGAATCGTCCCTCGTCCATCCTATTGCGACAATCACCAGGGAAAGAGAAACGGGCAGGCCCACCGAGATGAACTCATTTGATTATTTTCCCTTGGTCTTTCGTCTCTGGTTTCCAACAAGCGACACACACGGAAAGAAAGACCAGGAAGCATCTGTGGAAGTGTCTGAGAAACTGTGTAGAGACGTGGCTCTCATGGCGACAGCATCGAGTCTTTTCTCCTCCACACTCAGTTCTGTAGAAATTAAGCACCCCCATTTTTGAGACACCGACTAACTGTAGTAACTGGAAGCTATAAACGATTGTGCTTTTTTCCTAAACAAAACTGTTACATGAATTTGTGCCTGAAACAAATTGTATCTATAATTAAAACATACTGTTAAACAATCAGTTTTTATTACACATGGGCACTAAGGGTTAATCCAAGATAAAATTTAACTCTAAACTACTATTTAATTTATATATAGATCACACACATTTAATATATATTTAATGTTTATTCGAGGTAAATATTACACTATATAAATTCAGAGCCAGATGCATATCTTTAAAAGTGACTAAAGATGAAGACCACAAAAACTTTGAACAGCAGCACTCTTTCAGTGTGAATGTTTTCAGCTGAACTATTTCTGTGATATTCAAATTCTTGTGATTTTCATGCAGTATAAAACCAACCCAAGGTGCCCTTCATTGTGTACAAATGTGTAAATATCTCCAGACATAAAGTGTGTATTCAGACTTCAGAGGTTAAAAGTGTGTGTGTGTGGGGGGGGGGGGTGAGGGAGAAATGTGTATTATTTATGAAGACAAAAACTATTTTGTTAAATAGACTGAAAAAGTGGTATTCAGCAAAAAAGTGTGTGTGTGGGTTTATTTTTGGCGTAAGCGGAGCGTGACGGTGTGGTCCAGCCTGTGGGGAGGAGGAGGGCTCTGTGCACAGACAGTGGAAACGCAGCACTCCACATCCCTGGCATCAGCACCGCCACACATCCACACAGGCAGAGTCACAGCCACAAAGCCCAGGAATCCAGGGCCGTTCTGCAAATGTCAGGGAAAAAGGGAAGTGTGAGGGAACAAGAGCAGTTTGGGACACTCATTTATTCTTGTCTAAGAAAACAGGAAAGTTGTGGTCTATAATTACAACTACGAACAGAGGCCGAGTTGCTTTTGCGAAGATGTCGGAAACTAACCAGAAAGATGATGCAGTAGGCAGAGAAACAAAAGAGGCAGTGTTTTTGCAGAGAGGGACTGAGATCAGAGTTTCTGCATTCAGCAGATATGGGAGGCTGATGGTGTACTGATGGTGTACTGATGGTGTACTGATGGTGTACTGATGGTGTACTGCAGCTCTAGACATTTGGTAAAATCTGATATTCTTATAGATTCATAGTATCACAAGAGTAAATGACTACAAGTCCTTTAATGTGAAGAAAAACATATCATGAAATCCAGAAAATTAACTCAAGACCAACCAAACCAGTTTATGGCCAAAAGTTTTCAGACCAACACAAATTTTGGTTTTTACAAAGTTTGCCGTTTCAGTTTTTGTGATGGCAATTCGCATTAACTCTAGATTGTGAAGAGTTATCATACGACTTGAAATTAATTGCAGTTATTACTTTGCAATTAATCAACATGATCACAAAGATTACTACATCCCAGCTACTGTATTTCAGCCCTGCCATAAAATGGCCTGCTACAATAATTTCAATGATCTTGTTAGTTTAGGAGAAAGTGTTAACGAGAACAATGTTGGCTCATCACCGCCATCCTGATTAGAAGAGCTGGCTGGTTGCTTGAAGTTTTCTTCTGTTAACAAAGGTTACCTGCAAGGAAACGCACTACATCAAAAGGGCTTCACAGGCAAGGACATTTGCTGCTTGTAAGGTAGCACCCAAATCAACCGTTTACTGGATCATCAAGAACTTCAAGGAAGAAGGTTCAGCAGTATTGAAGAAGGCTTCAGGGCACCCAAGAACGTCAAGAAGCGTCAGGACAGTCTCGTAAAGAGGATGCAGCTACGGGATCAGGACACCACTATTGCAGAGCTCAAGAATGGCAGAAGACAGGTGTGAGTACATGTGCACAGAGTGAGGTGAAGGGTTTTGGAGGATGGACTGGTGTCAAGAAGGGCAGGAAAGAAGCCACTTCTCTCCAAGAAAAACATCAAGGACAGACAAATTCTGCAGGATGAATAGAGATTGGACTCCAGAGGACTGGGGTAAAGTTATGTTCTCTGATGAAGCTCCTTCAGATATCTGGAAAAATTATTGTCCAGAGAAGAACAGGTGAGCACCATCATGAGTCCAAGGGAGTGGGTCCACTCAGAATTTTGTCCAAGACTACGGTCATGAATAAGGAATGGAATCAAAACAACTTCCAAGAGCAACTTCTCCCAATAATCCGGTGAACAAATGCTTTTTTCAGCATGATGGAGCACAATCAAGTGGCTCAGTGAACAAAACATTGAAATTTTGGATCCATGGCCAGGAAACTCCTCAAAAGGAAGGTAGACAAAAACACAAACTGATCAACTCCAAGCACTGATTAGGCAAGAATGAGTTGCCATCAGTCAAAATTTGCCCAGAAGCTGATATGCAACATGCCAAGGCAAACTGAATTCTTGAATTTCCCGTTGGGCTCAATAAAGTATCTATCTATCTATCTATCCATCTATCTATCTATCTATCCATCTATCTATCTGAAGCCTACACTGGATGTATTTGTCAATAAAAAATTAAAACACTTATGAAATGCTTATAACTGTACTTATACACTATATAAAACATCTCACAAATGGATAAAAAAAAAAAACTGAGGCAGTAAACTGTGAAAACAAATGTGTCAGTCTCAAAACCTTTGGCCACAACTGTAGAATACCTGGACAAAAAGAAAAATATTACAGGATCTCTGCAACAATGCTAGTTACATAACTAGAATTATAGCATGATACACTTAGTAAGAGTTTAATTATGCATTTAAATTGTGCTTTCCACTTTCCAAAATAAGTCATGGAAAATGGCATGCAGACATATAAAGTAAAACAAAAGTACATCAGTGCACTGTTAACATTAATATTAGCGTTTTAGATGAATTACTAATATAATTACGTTATAACAGAAGTGGTACAAGTGTTACAATGCACATCCATGTGGTGTTATGAATATGTACAAAGCAACTGCAGGAAACAAAGCGTCACTGAGCCAAACACCACCATCACAAACGCTAGCTTGTTTTGCCAAGCTCAATGAAGCATAGGCCAAATACGAAGAACTATTGAAAGAAAATTATGCAGCGAATGATGGGAGAACAATAACCTCAATACCCAAGAATGGACTGGAGGAGCAACCCCATGCCACTACCGCCCACGCCCCTGGTGTGACGTGGGTTTGTTGGGTAACGTTACTGGCCGAGTGCACAGCCACTCCAAGGTCTCACGCCATCAGCCCGCAGGCTCATCTCTGCCCACCTATTAATCAGGCTTCTGAAACCCCCGTCCACACCACTAATTGCCTCCTCCACCTCTCCGTTAGACGAGGGCAATCTAATGCAGCTCACAGCAATCAATAGCAATTAGGAGCGTCCCTGAGTAATCCCATTGAAAGCTGCGTTCTGGGAAATGGCCAAAGAGGCCCTTCAGGATTGAGGGCCAGAAACTCCTCCCCCACATCCACATCCACATCCACCTTAACCTTCACCAAAGTGAATGGCAAAAAAAAAAAAAAAAAAAACAGCCCTCTTGGTGAGTGGACTACTAACTGCTCATGCCTTCCAGATCAGCTTGTTGGGTTGGTTTCCTAAATTAGTTTTTACACCACCATCTCCAAGGGCTGGCCTTAAGGCATACAGGCATTTTTTTTTTTGCTTTAGATAAAGAAATGTATTCACAGATCATCAGCAACATTTGAGGATTAAATGTTTTAACAACCGGGTTGTTCATTTTAGGGTGACAATACCATCTACTCAGTGTTTTTCGTACAATTGGTTAAGTGCAGAATATGAAGTGGACCCCAAGAAACACAGCCTCTTCCTTAAATTGCTTCTTTTCAAAAGACACAATAGATGTGCAAGTCACTGAACCAGGTTGATCATTCACCAGAGCACAATGAGCTCTTATGGGGAGAGTAAGGACTGGGATTTCTTCAACCCCAGTACAGCTGTGATGCTTAATAAACATACAGTGATTATAATCTCATCCAAGTTCTTTCAAGTCTGAAAAAAAACACAAACACTTCACCATTGACTTAAACAGTAATAATCCAGAACTTTTGGCTGTTTAGTTTTATTATCTTACTTTAAGAACTATGTTCATCCTCCACTCTAGAGGCTAATATTGGGGCAAACACCCAACCTATCAAAGTCTAGCCAAAAATATTTTCTAGGACAGCTAAAGTAATTCTGAAAGCTACACTGCACTGGGCAAAGCTAATGCTCTTATCTGACATTGTACATAGCACTCCTCAAATCTCAGCTCAGTCGCTCGAATGAGCCAGTCTTGAGTATCAATACAAAACACTGCCATTTCTATGTTACATGGTTTTAAACATGGTTTGGTTTCCATGGTTATAGCAGATCTCCATAACATTTACGAACAGTTTATTCTGCATCTCAGCTCAGGACAGACTAGGATAGACATGATGGTCACAAGGTAATAAAGATCAGAGGCTTCAGGCCTCAGAGCAGGTCCAGCACACATGGCTGAGCTTCCCTCTTCGTGCAGTTATCAAGTTCAGTAAGGCCTTCATCCCACCCCTCAACCCCCACCACACAGACAGCTTTCAAAGCTTTTTGGGAGTCACAGGTTCGGCCTCCCATTTATTCACTTCCATCAGCATGAACCCAGACCCAAGAGAGAATCTGCACACACTTGTTCTCTGCAAAGTAAATCAAGCCGTTCCAGGTTTGGGAATCGTGTCCGTTTAGCCGCTAGAGTTCCGGGACGGGCAGAAGATCGAAGGCCATGATGCAGTCCAGCAGCCAGGAGGAAGGTGCCGACCACACTTTGCCCAGGCGGACGCGGCCGGGCCTGTAGGTGCCCAGCGGGTCGTAGAGTACGTACTGTGTGCAGAGCGCCTGGTCCGAGCCCGGCTGGGCGTGGTACGCCGCTGCGCTCACCGTCTGAGTCACGTCGCTGTCCGGTTTGGGCTGCCTCGAGAGAAGCTGGCCGCCTCCTGCCTTTACCAGCTGCAGGAGCTCCTCTTTGGGAGGCTTCCGGAAGGATCCCAGAAGATAGAAAAAGCAGCCATCAAACAGCTGAGGCAGCTGGCGGGAGAAAGTAGGGAAGAGAGTAACAACAAATAAAGGAAACATTTGAGAGGCCATTAATAACCACCTGAACATTTTCTGCAATTACTGGAAGGATGAAAAGAACCGAGGGGAACAATTTTAAATAAACTTTGGTCTTAAAAGTGCTACGGCTTTTTCTTCGTATCTCCCTCATCAGGTCAGGCCTCCCGATGCTCCCCTCCCTGTCGCTCTCCTCTCCTCGCCAACCGCCCACACTACCTCCTCTCTACTGGAACGCACTATTTTATCACTCCTGCATTCCCTCATTACCATATGCGAAGGCACCTTCCTCTTTCCAATTCCCTCTTCCACACCATCTTTCCAACTCCATTGTGAACCAAGGTTCTTGTTAACGCAAAAAGTTCATTTCTAATTTGCACGGTGGGTCGCAACTCCTGAATGAGCGATCAAGAAAAACGAAGATGACTTCCAGCTCAAAAATGCAGTCTCTAACATAAAAGGACTACTCTACTTAGACCGCAAGAAAACCTGCACATAGCAGTGAAGCAAATCTAAAAATGCTAATTCTATATAAAATCAATAAAGCAGCAGACATGTGTCTGCAAAAACGTCAAAGAGAATACCAGACCAGACAGCAAGCTTCATAAAGAGGCACATGCTGGGAGGGATTTAATGGTTGGAACTGCAGTGTACTGTCAATCAGAAAGGAGAGGGGAGGGGCCAGATGGGTACAAGGATCCTAAAGGTGACTGGTGTGTGTATGTGTGTGTGTGTGTGTGTGTGTGTGTGTCAGTATGAGGTGCACAAATGCTGAAGAACAGTGTGTTCTGTTGAGGCTAGTTCAGAACTACAGACACACAACTCACAATACCCACATGGTGCAACTCACTGGACCCCTTAAGTCGGTTTTATGTTTAAAGGTTAATGTTATCTTGACCATAAGTGGGCCCTATACTGGCTTAAAAATATTTTAGTAGCACAATTAACTAGCACACTGTGGCCTCTCTGCACTCAACTAAGCATTCCCCTCCTACTCTTGTCACAGTCGAGATCTGGAGAAGATGCATTAGACGCTTAAATTGTGTCGCTTCTCTGTAGGTGCTAAACAGTCGTTCTGCGCGGGAGTTTAGCGGCTGTGTCGATGACCTGAATTGCTCTGCGGGGTAAAGTGTTCCTCTCGAGAGCTGTGGGGCATCGGGTCCTTGGCTCCCGCTCAAGTCTTCATCCCCCAGGGAAGAGTGAGGCTTTCTAAATGAGCCAGAATCCGTCCAACAGGCAGTAATAAAACCCCAGAGCCCCAGGAGCAGCAGGAAGACATTCGAAAGCGAAGCCAGGCGCCATTAAAAACAGAAAGCATGAGGTGGCATTCTTCGGGACTCGCTGGGGGAGGGGAACGTGGGGGAGGAGGGACCCTGCAGGCGAGGAGCTGGCTGTAGCTTAGCCGTTAGCGTCCACGTTTGAGTCAGTGGTACTCACCAGACCGTGGGTGTTGGCCCGGGCTCGTCGTGGTCCGTCGCCTGCCTCGAACGCAGTCTCGTCCAGCCACATGCCCTGCTGTAGACAGCCAGCCAGCCCTGAGTGTATATACGATAGACACTCGTAAAACATAATACGATACACACTCGTAAAAGATGCTGCGTTTGCATGCCAGCAGGAAGGCAAGGTTTTTGGCACCAGGACAGACAATAGCAGAAACCAGGAAGTGCAGGTTCTTTTCGAACTAGGACAAAGGGGGGGGGGGGGGGGGGGGGGGGGGGGGGGGGGGGGGGGGGGGGGGGGGGGGGGGGGGGGGGGGGGGGGGGG
>JAOYMR010000006.1:21080261-21115165 GCA_025802075.1 Tenebrosternarchus preto | reverse complement strand
ACATAATTTTTGTGCTTTTTTGTTAGCTATAGGCTGTTTCTTTTTTCAGTTTATTGAAGCACTAATTGCCCGCAGAAAGGTTTTCCAAGTTGCACTAACACATTGATCACATGGACTCCACACTATAATGAGTCACTCTGAATAGTTTTGATTAAATGCCCATAAAAACCTCACCAACCACAAAAGCACGTTACTCTTACTTCATCCGTTTCATCTACTGGATTCCTGCATGCACAGAGCTAAGCAGCTCGGAAGCTAAACGAAGTGAACATAGACCTAAGACTAAACATGAAGCACATTCATTTTTAGCAGGTTTACATTCCGTTTCCGACTGCTGTAAGGAAGCGAGAGTGCATTTCCCACAGGTCATCAGGATTTCGAACATGATTCTTCTCAATCTTTCTCTAATCTCAGCTAATGGACCAGACCACAGAAGCACTGAGGTAGCAGTTACAGCTACAGACGAGTGATAAAGCTTACAAATCGTTCTCATTTTATAAAAGCTTTTAATGACATAATAATGTCTTCATTAAGGCTTAGGATTTTCCTTTTCTATGACAATTTGCCTTATTTCACTTTTGGCTTTGCAGCAGAAAACGAGTTAATACAACTGCTGCAACCTGGCTTTGACTTCACGTGTGTCAAGTCTCTAAATTTATTTCGTTCATGTTTCTGCGGATGGGTCACCTTCTGAAAAGCTCTGAATCTGTTCAGCGTTTCCATTCATCTTAGCATTTGAAGCGTAGAAGTCAGTACTTTTAGTGTTAGATGGCCTATCCACATGTTAAAAACTATAACGGAGCAGAATCTCCTAGGGCAGAGTTTCCTAGTGCACATGGACAATAGACGTTCCCCGTGAACGTGTCATAATAATTATTTTACAGTCTTTGATCATGATGGAGAGTGGCACCATTCAAGATCAAAAGAGCACTGTGTGGAAGAGACAGTATCCCCACAATAACCCATGATCGTGACCTCATGTCTTTTGCATTGGCGTTGGTTATACCGTTGGCGTGGTTCTGGCGCTGGTGACAAAATCCCGAACGGGTCTGTGAAATCACGAGTCCGTTCTTAGAATGTTCAGTGGTTCACAAGAACCAACTCTGGTATGAGTGTCAGCACTTGGTTGGTGGGAAAGTGGCATCAGAGATGCACTGCTCATCAGAACTCACACTTTTTTTATTTCATTCCAAATGGGGAGTCATTAACAAATGATGTCCTTAATAAATCCCATTTCTCCTGGTTGTTTAAGGCTAATGAAGATTTCTCTAGTGCAGCCTGCGGCAGATTTTCCAGAAGTGCTCATTCCCAATAATGGAAGATTAATTAACTTCCTATCTAATCAATATGGAGAAGCACCAGCCCTTCAATATTCTGCCTCCATCAAGCTCCTTGTGTTCTACCGCTGAGGTAAAAGGCCTCTAGTGAATCCAGACCAGCTCTGCCTCATATTTAGAACAATGTGGAAAGAAGTCACTGACCTGCAAGGTGCTGACAAAGAAATCGCAGACTCAAAAGCCTGAGAGGAAAGTGGTGTTTTAAAATTTCCCTGGAGGTCATGTATGTATTACTGCAAGTGTAAGGCAACAGACAAGGACTGGTGTGTGTATAAGACAAAATGACAACTAATTTAGATGCCTTCTCAACACTCTTTTTTGCCCAACAGCAGAATCCAAGTCAGTGGCATGGTCTCCAGGTGCTGCTGTCTCACCACACTGCACATATCACTCCCCTAGTGTCTCATTACACATATCACTCCCCTAGTGTCTCATTACACATATCACTCCCCTAGTGTCTCATTACACATATCACTCCCCTTGTGCCCCACCACACGTCTCGCTCCCATCGGCACCTCAGCTAATGAGGTGAATCGGACTTGTGGAGCTGTGGGGGCAGGACACAAGGTCTGCTTGCACCATTGATCTGACGAAGACAAAGCTGCCGTCTCACCCGGTCAGTCTCTCTCTTGGTGATGCCCCTGATGCGGGCGTAGAAGTAGAGGTGCTCTTCTCCCGTCATCAGACTGTCCAAGGCATCCACCTGTGGGCAGTAGCCAATGTTGATACCCTCCGTCCTGCAGTCCATGATGTTAACCATTCTCCTGGAAACATGAGCAGTATTACTACTGAAACCCAAACACCAGCGGTTGCTTCTCCAGTGAAATGTGCTGTATGAGGAAATAACAGGAACTGGTGATTAATAGTGAAAATGCAGGTGCACGTAGGTGCTGTGTGCAGGGCAGTTACCCGTCCAAGGCGCGAACTTGCGCTGAGCCGTGAGTTGGGCTCACATCTCCGGTGAGCATCTTGAATGTGGTAGTCTTTCCTGCTCCGTTTACTCCCAACAGTCCGAAACACTGGAACGACCAACAGATTGTTAGGCCTTTATCAGGACGTTTACTGTCAGGGAGGATATCTGCATTATGTTATACTAAAAGTGCTCAATTTTCCAGGTCTTTTGACAATTTCAGAGATATTGCTAATACTCAGTACCACTTGAAAACTGCCAGTACAGAAAAAAAGGAATTATTACCACAATCACATTCACTAACTATGTTACAGGAATTACTGTAACAAGTACAGCAGGTTAACAGATTGGAACACCACACTGACCTCTCCTGCCGGGATTCCAAAGGTCAGCTTCTGGACGGCCTGCACCTGCCGATTCAGGTGCTGGTAGACCTTAGTGATCCGTCTGACCTGTAGCAGATCACAGGCGGCCGCTCCGCTGACCACGCGCTGGCTTTCAGCCAGGACGTCAATGTCCTCGTCCTTGTCCTCGTCCTGCACCACTGCCACAGACGCCCTCTTCCTCCCACAAAAGAACCGCCTTGGCAGAGAGAGACAAATGAGAGTGTGAGAGGGTTAACATGGAAATAGACCATGAAACGTTTTAATCTGAGCAATTTGGAATATTTGGATATAACTAAAATAATACAAACAAAATGTGTTTTTCCACAATACAGAATTGGTATTCATAAGTTTTCTTGAGAAACAGTAAACAACTGTTCCGCACAATTTCCCACAATTCTTCAACCATTTCTCTACTTCCTTACAATAACACAACTGCAATATCCAATATGATGCATGGCAACCATGCTGTGCATTTTTAGGTTTATTTTTTTTATCTTCTATTACCCAGCAATATCATGGACTGATACTCCATGTAAAGTTCATGTAAAGTCATCAAAGCTCAATGTTTAACTCCTCCCAGTACTACCAATGCTGGGGCCTCACCGGACTCTCCGGAGGAGCTTATTGTTGAGCAGCAGCCGCAGAGTAAAGCAGATAGATCCTTGCAGGAACAGCGAGAGGAACATCCATCCCAGCACGTCCATGCCGAACGGGTTCTTGTAGGTGTCCACGCCGAAGGCGCTGAGGATCTGATGTTGCAGGTCGACCCGCGCCAGTTCCATCAGCCCATTCCCGAAGCTGAACTGGGGGAAGAGCAGGAACGCGGAGCTCATGGTGTGGTAAATCGCCAGGACACTCTGCCATGGAAGAAATCGAGAGTACAGGGTGGTTAGCTCATGCCTCCTTTAACCTCAGGAGCACCTAGGGCAAGGAGATCTGCTGGGAGCGTAAAAGCGAATTCATGTGTATCCAAATGTTGTATGGATGCTGTAGTCTTTATGTAGCTATAATGTAGTCTATTGTAAGTGTATTTATTGGTGTACAACACACATACAGTTGCACTATATGTTTGGATATATTGTACAATGCACTACAGACACATGTTGTAAGTAAGGCATGCTGTACTGATGGTACTGTATGTTGTATATGTTTTACGTTGAACATATGTAATGTGCTGACTTGCTAAGCCAAATACTCATGCAATCCATACATTTGGTGAAGAAAGTGTCATTTTTGATGCACTGCCTCCATTAGACTGCTTCTAATGCTCTGCACATACCTCATCAGTCTGGATGAGCTGTCCTAGGAAGTAGACGATGGCAGTGGAGATGATGGTGTTCAAACTGATGAAGAGGTTGATGCACACGTAGCTGATGAAGGCCATCTCTGCATCTTTAAACAGAGATGACAGGAGGTACATCCAGGGGAAACTTGCAAACCTGTAAAAAGAGCCATGAAATTGAAAAGGGTTGGAGAGGGGGCTGCATTGAGGAAAATTACTGAGGAAAAATGGCCACTTGAACAGTAACTAAAAGGAGGGGTGTTTAAAAAAAAAAAAAGAAAGAAAAAATGCCCACAAGCTGGGCTAAGAGAGTGGAAGATAAATGACTTCATCTGCTCTCTCATGGTGAGGCTTTTCTGCACTACAAAATGATCTGCTTTTTTATTCATTACTCTTGGTGATTGGGGTGGAGGGGGGTCAAGGAAGAGGATGTGCTTAAACAGGGAGAAGAGAGAGTTGCATAGGTGTGTGTGTGTGTGTGTGCGTGTGTGTGTGTGTGTGTGTGTGTGTGTTTATCTGCGTGTAAGTGAGCGGGACCATGTGGGGTAGAGAGAGTTTTCCATCCGACGCACGAACGCCAAACAAAAGCAATTACGTGTGTGAGGGTGAGAGTGTGCGAGCCGCCGCCGCCAACGGAGGTTGGTATTCATGGGCTGTGGCCAGACACACCACCCCAGAGCCAGAAGCACAAGGGCTGGACGCTGCAGTACCGACCTCGGCCCCCAGGGGGTGCACAGCAGGGTGACCGAGTGAGGAAATCTTCTGCGGTTTAGTGCTAAACCTCAAACCTCAAATGTAGTGTATTCAGGTGCTGGTATACTTAGGCTTGATATTTCATTCACAAGCAAGTGGAAGTAATTACCAGAATTACTGTGGTATGAGAATCAGCACATTTAACGTTTAATATGATAATGTTACAACAGTTTCTGTGTCCATGTCTTGGCCATATTATTCCATTTGATATCGATGTATATTTAATACTAACCCGAAGAGCACCAGCAGTAGGGTGACTGCTCCCAGATTCAGCCTGTCGGTGAAAGCAGGCACCCGGAAGATAGCAATAACAGTAACAGAGAGCAGCACAGGAACCATGTATAGAACCTAGTAAAGACAGAATGTGACCAAGACAGTCAGAGAGACATAATCCCAGACATAATAGAAAGACATAATCCCAGACATAATAGAGAGACATAATGCCAGACGTCTACATTTACCCCATCCTAATTTGTATCTGACCGTTTTAAAAATCGTTATAAAATAGATTTTTAAGATGTTATAGTGTAATGGAAGTTCAAATTAACTTTTTAAAGTCTGTTCGTTAGGATATGGAAAAAGAGGATGGTTTATTTAAAGGGGGAGGACACAAGTAACCAGTGTGAAGTGAACTCAGTACCATGTCGTAGAAGAAGTTGACGGTCCAGTAGAAAGGTTCGCTGATGCCAGAAATGTGCTGAAGCATCTTGGAGCCGGTGTGGTGCTCCTGGACCTCGTAGATGACGAAGCTGGCTGTCATGATAGAGTAGCCGGTGAGGATACACAAGGCCACCATGATGCTCACCAGACCTCTCACCCTGAGGAACAAAGGAACAGCGTCTCCTCAGACGACAAGACAAGAAGAAAGCGCCATGTAGCTGTAGCCTAAAGTTTAGCAATTATGGACTCCATGTCTCACAGTATGGTTCAGACCTCTGCTCCCTCACTCTGTGTAGCAGAGCGTGTTTATGCTTCTATCTCACACTGGGCGTGCTCTTTGCTTGTGTGTGAAGGGGTCTGAGAGAGTTCTGGAGAGTTCTGTGGTAGCATGGCATCAGCTCTCAGAAGGGACCCGCTGGGTATTAGCCTGCTTGACTCCTCCTCCCTTGGCCATCCGGTCCCTCCCCCCTCCTCCTTACCCCTTGCATGTAGGCAAGTACACGATCAAAAGCTTGGTACAGTGAGAACACACAACAAATCAGAAAACTGATCTGAAAGAGCAGAATCACACTCCACGTAGTGGACATGAACATTTCAAACTACACCATGAGCAGGGCTCGCGCCTGTTTGTAATGGCAAACAACAGTTTGTCTAAACACACAGAGTAGAATACGGGCAGAAAACAGACCATGATCTAAGAACTTACAAATAAAATAAGATTCAAATCCATCCTGTCTGTGAAGACAACAATAAACTATTCCTTACTTATATGAATAATCTTACTGACCTCAGTAAAAAGTTTACTGTAAAATATCTACTGTATATACAACTACCTGTCAATGAAAGACCAACAGAAAATGATGGTTTGACTGAACTAGATTAGCAACAAGTGTAGAATAATGAGAAAGACAGGCTTGTGGACAGACCCAATCACTTAATCAACATAAAGCTCACCATAACAGTAAACAGGAGCACCAAACAGATGTGAGATATCCATCACTGAAATATCAATGACAGTTCATTACAAACCACCTGCTCCTCATTCCCAAACCTTTTGATGTCATCTGTTTTTTTGAATAGCAGTCATTACAATGGCATAAACAGTATTTACAATACATTTCTGTGATTATTAGTAACTAATTAATACTCTGTTGTTTATAATATATTGGCATGATTTGCATGCCAGGCAACATTAAGATAAAATATTAGCCCTGCAGCCTTATAAACTGTCTATTCGCAGTATAAAGTCAATCTTACGGTCTAAAGTAAACCTTACTTTAGACAGGGCCCAGCCCAACATGTGTACACAATAGCAATCTATGAATCTGTGTGTCTCACGGTGATTGGAAGTCCTGCGCAAATGTGCTTCATTAGCAGGGGTGATGCAAATACAGTCACCCCTTAACCTTAAGTTTAGATAAGAACATTTTGATTCAAGATTCAATCTACAGAATCTACGATCTGTTTCACTCATGTGTACATAGTGCTAGTACCAAGTCCATAATGCAGCTTAAAAGAACCAATACTGATTGAGAATCTCTTTGCACTTCCACTCTGCCATTATTAATGAAATCAATTACAAATGCCTACAGATAAACCCTGCATCAGCTGTCTTTTACTGTCCTACTGTGCAGATATGGATTTTCCAAGCGTCCCAGTACAAAAAGATGAGAGAGCAAACCTCAACTTTAAAATAAGGATATAACGATTTCAAAACTGTATCATAAAACTGGAAAAGAAGGTTGAAAACAGGGTATACCAAAAATGTATACCTGCATGCCTGAAACTCTTCTCTGTCTCTACTGATGTTCTCTCCTATGCTAGGTAAGGTTTTATAAGATTCAGGGCAGGTTTTATGTGAGGCAGAGCAGATTTGATAAAATAAGACATGCTGCATGTTTTGCATAAGACATACTGTACTACTTCAAATTATTAAACTTTTTTTCTGAGCCAAACAAATCTGTGTAGTACTTAACTGGAGTTCCATCGAATATTTGTTATTTAATACACAGAATAGTGAAAATCGAATCTCGATCTCAAACACCATGATAGATTTTTGGAAACTAAATTAGACACACGAGAATGTGTGCTGTATGTTCATAAACACTTATGCCTGTTCTCACCATGCCCCCCCCACCTCTCTCTCTCTCTCTCTGTTCTTTACATAATTCACCTTTCTCTGTATCCTCAGGCTCCTCCCACTCTCAGGCTTTACGCCAGCTTCGCAAGAGTAAAATCATCATCCTCACAACACTGCTCTTGCTTTTCAAATAAAGCACAACACCACTATTTAAAACACAAATCACCAAGTTCGGACAGTGATGCTGAATTCATTAACCTCTAGATCACCTTGGAAACGCTCACATATTACACTGGCTCGCTAGTCGATAGGCCGAGCTCTACCGGAAATCTATTTGAAGCAATCAAACAGGAGTAAATACAGCAGTGAACCTGCATCACAGTGAGTGCTTTCCAAGAACAGAAACGGAAACACATTTGTTAGCATATTCTATAAAACATTTTTTTTTTTTTTTTTTTTTTTTAAAAGCCCAGGCATTTGTCTCTCTGCGATCGCGGCTTGGGAGAAAGGGTCTTACATGGCATCTTCATCCTCGACTTCCCCGGGGTAGGGATGGCTGCTCAGAGAGATAGCTGGAGGGAGAAGGAAGAAGAGAAGACACAATTTAACATTTCATGTTTGCACGCCGTAGCCACATCGGGGGCATGCGGCTCGGTCGCTTTGAAGAACCTTTGGTGGGTTTATGCACTGTTTGTTTGCCCAGGCGAGTTCGACGGCTACATTTGAATTATTGCATCTTCTGTTTCCCTTATTGACTGCTGGGTCTGCATTAATCTTGCCCAGAGGCAGCCAGTGATTCTCAGCCACTGGGCCAGTCTGGCAGCACCTGGTGAAAGAAAGCTGGAGTCTCCATCCTGCTTTATCCACTCACTCCAGCTCTCCGTACAGCTAATTGCAATTCCTGTTGCTGCGCACCATATTGAGAGAAAGAAGGGAAACACTGCCCCCTGCCCTTGGACTGCAGAACTGCAACAGTTGACACACAGTAATCCACCAGCCATCAGTGAAGACAGAGGCAGGGTTATGGACAATTTCTAAACAAAGCATGGAATAATGGCCAGTTCTCATTGATTTCCAATGACAACCTCTAAAACTCCATTTGAGCAGCTGTCTTTTTATAGCAACATTACTACCTCAAATAACTTGCTCTGTCACTCCAATGAACCTGTCTTGTATTCATGAATAATAAGAATGTCTGGAAACATTTAAACAGGTCCAGGATCAGTCAGAACCTCACAGTATTGGTTTCTTCTGCTATGTCAAGACTTTGATCATTTGGCTCACAACTGAGTTGCTTAAGTAGTGAAGAAAAACTGTGTTGGTTTGCAAACTCTTTTGTCCTGTTTATTTTCATCCACTTAACCATTGACCTCATGCCAGCAAACCGGACATCGCTGGAAGACCACAAGTTATTTGTTACAACAGCAGAATTCACATCTGTTAATCTCATTCCAGCTTTGCTTAACTGCTAATCATGAAAGAGTCCGAAATTAGTCTGACCTGCTCTGCTTTAGTGTATGCAGCATGGACATTGATTTTTGTAAAAGCTACATAAATAAAACAAAAGTGAACCTGGAACAGAAGGAGCTGATTTTTGACTGACCGTACTGCTGGTGCTGTTTGTCTGCCGGCAGGTTGGCACGCAGGATGAAGTTGTTGAGGCTGTTGAGGTACGCTGGCATGGTGTGATGACCTTCTGGGTTATACCACACCTGCATGGATACGTACCGCATCTTATTACTTATTACCATGGATACATACTGCATCTTATTACTTATTACCATGGATACATGCAGCATCTTATTACTTATTACCATGAATACATACAGCATCTTATTACTTATTATCATGGATACATACTGCATCTTATTACATCAAGCATGTTCATCACGTTCATGGTGTCTCTTTGCTCCACACACATTAACATGTTTCATGGGTCTTACCACGCTCCCAAACATACTGCACCTCTCGCCAACTCAAAACTAATTATCCATTCTCTACCACCATGGTGAACCAAATAAGTTTAATGTAGTAACTCAATACATTTTAGGAATTATTTGGGGTCCTTAATGGAAAATCAACATTTTGTGCATACCTTGGTTAGAGTTCTGCTCTTGGGAACATCCAGAATGTCCATCTGGAGGTCAGAGGGAAGGGCACTCCCAAAAGACCAGCCTCCATACCTGAGATACAGAGGAATTTTACTGACCGGTTCATTTCACAGTAACAGATTAAGTAGGTTGGGTCACTACAAACAGACTCACGCCCATTCATTTATCCTTAATTACCAGCTTTGATTATCGGTGCATTCCCCCCCTGCCCTCGTGATACACTTGTGATTTATTGCTGTTATTTTCCCTGCAGCTTTGAGAAGGCTGTACATTTTACAGCATATGAATTATGCATCACTCGCACTAACTACTTTATGCATAACAAAGTATCTTCATGTTTGCAGCATTGCTGATCTGCTGCCTGCTGCTTCTGAAGCACAGGAAATGCCAAAGGGTCACAGAACACACGGCTCAGGCGTGGGATCTCCCCAGAGCTTCCTCCACCGCTCTTCACAGTCTGCCTAATAATTCATTATTCTCTGAAAGGGAGAAGACTTTCTACCCCCAATAACAATGAATGAAATGCAGAATTAGTTTTCATTTATTCGTGGCCATGTAAGTTCTGCTACTATGTCGAACCACTTTATCTCAGTGTCCCGTTTTTTTTTTTTTTCCCATAACCCCTTTCAGCATGGACGACTGCATCGTTAACTCATTTCTTCTGTTGGTTTATGCACTCATACCTGCGCACAGTGCCATAAGCCCACCTGTCTCTGATGAAGTCGTTAGCAGTAGCCAGGAGGTAGTTCTCGACGTTGATGTTGGTCAGGTTGTAAATAATCTGGGATGACGGGTTGGTTTTATGAGGTGGGTTATATCCCTGTTTTGGACAGGTCTGAAACGAGCAGAGGGTTGAGGGAGAGTGAAGGCGGGGGTTTGTGGTTGTGACGTGCCAACAGGAAGAAGAGAGGAGATCGTGTGCAGCACACTGTCACAGAGGGAACAGGTATACGTGCGTGTGGGCCTGGGAGCTTCTGGCGCAGGGTTATAAGTTCTCTGCGCTAGGATCAGCTCTCACTGATGACTAAACCTCCTTCCACACATTTCACATGTATTTATTACTCTTGTTTATTTGCACTGTGTGCCTTTCCGAATAAACTTGGAATGAAATGATATAATCATAACAAGTCACTATTAAATCAATTACAAAAGCAATGAAAAGATGAGCAGCAACTGAAGGAACAGATGTGGTTAAAAGTGTGACCACAGCCTTCAAATTCAACCTTCCACCTGTACAGGCGCTTTGTCCCTCACCTGGGAAAGGTCACTGCACCTGCAGTTCTCAAACATGGATGTCCTGTTGCCACTGGACGTCCACTCATCAGACGCTGTGCTGCCTCTCTTCTGACACACTCTGAAATCAAGGCACGAGTCGTAAATACTCTCCACAGAGCTGAGAGCTGTATTCTAACACATTCACTGTTTGTTTTGTTTGTTATTTATGTATTGGCTGACAGTTTTAAAGTAGCTCTGAGGTCTGACTGACAAGTTCCAACACTGATTTCAGTGCATGTGCTGATAGATCTACAAATAAACATGTAAAAAAAAAAAGTGTTAATGGGACTGAACCGATGTGCATGTGCCACTCCAATTACTGACCTTTACCTAACAATCACAAATACGAGCAAGTCTTCATAGAAAAAGAGAGAAGGATAGAAAGATTGTGTCTGTGAAAGAATGAAATGGCTAAAAGGAACATGTTACAGACAGAAACAGAAGGACGGAGGTGGTAGAAAAAACAGCCCAGAGAATGATGGAATATCAAAATATGGCCTGGATCAAATTTACAAAGGATGATGTACAGGAAAAGAAATCCTGTAAACAAGGCAACACGGGATGTAGAAACTGCAATGCATCGGCCCGGAAGCTGTTCCAGATGAGAGCTGTTCCAGGGAAGAGAACTGTAGAAGGCCGTGAGCATGTGAAGCTCCGTGAGGTTAGTCTCATGAAGGATATTCTGAATCATCTCACAGTAGATGGTGTATCAAAGCCATCTATGAATGAATATAACTGAATTGGTTGTTCTCACCATCATAAAATGTCAGTCAAATTTGAATGCACAGAAAGACAAGCCTATGTGGATTTATTGCTGTAGCGATACCAGGGATCATCGCAGTCCAGCCAGCATTGTATGTGCCTAATAAAACTGTAACCAGAATTGCACAAATATGGAGATCTGGATTAGGCTATCACTTAGCTGGCTGCCTGTGGATAAGGCAGGATTATGGACGCCAGGATTATGCAGACCACATGCCTAAGGCTACAGATTACTGACTGTGAATGGGACACTGGTATCTACTCACTCGCTGTCAGGCTTCTCCATGCAGTAGTGGTCTATGCCTGGATATGACATCAAGACGTCAACCAGGTAGCTGGAATTGGGATTCTGGTTACTGTGGAGAGAATGAGCATCATGTCATTGACACTCCCACAAAGACAAACCCATGGCTTACAGTGCTCTAGATGTGAAAAACATGGCATGTACTGGTGAATAAAGAGATGTTCCATGAAGTTCCATGAAATTCACTGGTTAAAAATCCGTCGAGTCGAGAGCGACTTCAGTACCTGAAGAAGGCATACTGCTGGCCGATGTCATAGAGGGCGGGCGAGAGGCGCATCTCTGGGAAGTTCTGCAGGTTGCTCTTGATGGAGCCGAGACCCATGGCACCGATGACGAAGAGCACGGGGAGCAGCACCTGGGAGAGGAGGCCCTTCCAGTCACGGCGGGAGTGAAGAAAACGCTTGACCAGCATCGCCATGACCTGCTGCGCCAGCAGCGTCCAGCCCGTCACCCTGGAGGTACCAGTCAGACCTGGGCAGGGCAGGAAGCATGGCAAGGGTCAGCAAGGGAATGAATTTGTCGAGGCAAAAAACAGATTAAGTGGCTAAAGATGAGAATCAATGTGGTAAACAGAGGAGAAGTACGCACTGGTTCTCTCTCCAAAGTACATGCTGCCACTGAGGTCGCCTGGCAGGTTGTCTCGGGAAGCGGCTATGTCCTGCACAGTTTCGGACACAGTGCACGCCTTATCCTCAGCAGGCTCCAGATTGTCCCTCGTCAGCTGCAGGAACACCTGGAATGAAAGGAAAACCAATAGAACTAAACGTGTGTTCATACAGTGCACATGCATGTGTTTATCAGACATTCATATATCTGTGGGCATATTTGTCTGTGTGAAGTCCTAGTCATGCCTGTGTGTGGGAACAACTATCTGTCCATCGATGCAGCATATCTAGCACCTCTTGTAGAGAAGTAGGAGCCAGATAAAGGTGTGAGTTAGAGTTATGTAGGTACCCAATATCTACCTCACACCTCTTAAACAGGGTGTTTGACACAGCAAAGTAGTTATACAAAGAGCCATGTAGTGTGTGTGTGTGTGTGTGTGTGTGTGTGTGTGTGTGTGTGTGTGTGTGTGTGTGTGTGTGTGTGTAATAAAACATGAAGGGAAGCCAGAGAAAATCAACCTTTTAATCAACCTTTTAATCCATCAAATTAGCTGTGAAAAGATAGCTTGCTTTTACTAAAGGTTACACAGTTTACACAGTTAATTTTTTTAAACTGGAAGAGCAAACATTTTTTTCTTTTTTTGGTTAGTGAAGTAAAGGAAATGTTTAGGCTTAGGTGTAGAACATTCTTATTACATGTAGGTCCAGTTTCTTGAATATGGATCAAGTCTGGTCTTGGACTAAATTGTAGTGTCAGTGGTGAACCACCACTGGAAAATCTGTTTAGTCTATGTTTAGACTTAATCTGAATGCTGAAAACCTGTGTTTGTGTGTGTGTGTGTGTGTGTGTGTGTGTGTGTGTGTGTGTGTGTGTGTGTGTGTGTGTGTGTGTGTGTGTGTGTATCAGTGCACATATCTATCTTTTACCTCTTCTAGGGTGGTGTCTGAGATGCCATAGCAGCCAAGCTGTAGAGCATCCAGATTCTGGTCCAGACCAGTGAGCAGTGAGCGGTAGGCTTGTGCATTCTGGGAGTTGTAGGCTGGAAGGGAGTAGACTATGTCGCCCACCTCTCCCTCCTTCAGTTGAGCCTCAGGCAGATGCGAGTGGATATAAGCTTTCACCTTGTCAATGTTAAACTTCTCCTCTGAGTCAGAAGACTGGACCTGAGAAAGGCATGGAAAATGTCAGCCATACGTGTCAGTTTCTCCTCTCTCTGTCTCTCTTTTCTTTTTGCTATGAAAAGGTGAAACATACATTTTTAATGCAAAGGTTCTTAGATATTCTAGGCAACACAGTCTGCAGTACCAATGTGAGATGTTAGAGAGGCTCTGGATTTCTGGATCAGTAATCACTGCAGCAGGTAAGAGAAGGTAGCAACTACAAAGCTGTGATGTGGACCAGGTTCCTAGTAGCTGTGGGCATTAACATCCCAACCGCTGGCTGCAATCCATCTGCTAGGGGAGTCCCATTGGAATCAATGGAAATCCAACTCATTCTGCAAAGCTTTCTTCTATTCAATTACACAGAAGTGAAGGCCCGCACCTTCTTGGTGAGAGTGAGGTTGTAGCCGCGGGACAGAGCATCCTTCAGGTAGAACGGAGACCCACAGCATTTGAGGCCTCCACGTTCCAGGAAAGCTATGCGGTCACTGAGAACCTCTGCCTCGTCCAGATGGTGGGTGGACATTATGATAGTGCGTTCTAAACAAAGGACACGTGTGTACACACACACACACACACACATACACACACAGGCACATCTAATCAGATATTCCTGATACAGACAGTCCTAACGATTGCAAGGAAAAATGTTAAAATAAAATTTAAAAAAAAAAAACCTAAGCTGATCAATTATGAACTCTCTGTCTCAGAACATAAACATGAGGGACATGAACAGCAAGATCAGGACGGATAACAGTCACTCCTTCCATCTGCTCAGGGCTTTTCCCCTTCTAGTTTCCTGCACTCACCTTGAAGAAATCCATTTGCGCATAATTAAATCCTGAGACAGAATGTCAGACATCAGAACAGAAGCCCTCCAGGGTTCACCACAGGTATGAGCCAAGAGTTCCCTTCCCCCAGAAGCTCTTTCACTTTAAATCTCTCCACATCCTTTTCTCCCCCCTTCTCCCCTCTCTCCATCTCTACCTTTCTGTCCCTGTCTCTCTCCCTCTTTCTCTCTCTCTCCCTCTATCTCTAACTCCCCCCTCTCCCTCTACATCTCTCCCTCCCTCTCTATCCCTCTAGCCCACTCTCTCTCTCTTCCTCTCTCTCTCTCTCTGCTTTTCTCTCTTTTTATCCAGACATGCTGCTGAAGGTGCAGAAGCTCATTACCCTGCTTGTGCTGGAGGATGATGTCCCAGATGCTCCGGCGTGAGCAGGGGTCCACGCCTGTGGTGGGCTCGTCCAGGACCACCAGCCGAGAGCCACCGATAAACGCAATGGAGATGGACAGCTTCCTCTTCATGCCGCCCGACAGTGTCCCCACACGCTTGTGGCGGTGGGAATACATGCCGGTCTCCTCCAGAATCCTGAAAATTGTTCAGAAAAAAAAGACATTGTTTATATGATCTTGTATTACCAGTATTGTATTATTTATTGAATTAACTGAATTAAATATTTTTCTTTAGTACTTTAAGCATTATTTGTGAGGCAGATTCAGAAGACTGAGCGCTAAGCTTGCTTTGCTGCTGTTTACTGTTTACTTACTTGCGCACTTGTTGGTGCAGTTCTTCCTTTGTCCAGTGGGGGGCCTTGATCTGCCCATACAGCAGGAGGTGCTCTTCAACAGTGAGATGGTCGAAGTGCACATCATACTGCATGCACACGCCCAGCTCCTTGCGCACATCATCAATAGAAGTTTGCATGTCTTTCCCATAGACCTCAATTGTGCCAGAGGAAGGGGCAAATAGCCCAGTGAGAAGGGACCTAAAACAGCATGCAGGACCAATGCAATGTCAGCATGCAGACTCTGACAGCATGGAGATTGAAATCTTTGTAATATCCACTAACCATGATTAAAGCTCAACTCAGTTTTTGCCAATAAGCTCAAATGAGCCAAATATATCAAAGTACATGTGATTTTGAAGTGATTCTGGCCTCTACAAAATAATGTTTAGTACTGTCCATGATTTCAGCGTAACTTCAGTGTTCCAGTCTGCACGCTTCCGTTTCAACGGCACTGTCAGACATTTAGATTCCAGCAGTAAACAACCTGAGCAGTTATTTTCTTTGAACGCAATAAATCAGAATACCATAATAACAATGTACTGTAACATTTATCTTCCATCTACACCACATAAATGTTGCCATGATGATCTGTGGTGAAACTTGCGTGCTCTGTCTGCTCTTACATGGTGGTGGTCTTTCCGGCTCCGTTGTGCCCAAGCAGCGAAGTCACATGACCCTCGTGGAACGACAGGTTCAAGTTCTCTACGGCTTTCCTGCTGCCGTAAGTCTTAGTCAGGCCGTGGAGGGAGACCCCTACTGGCACATCAGAGAAATCCTCATCTCCACCAGCATGAAAATGAGCTTTACCTGTATGCACAGAGAGAGAGAGAGAGAGAGAGAGAGAGAGAGAGAGAGAGAGAGAGAGAGAGAATAAAAAGCATGTGACAGCTGAGGCAGGCTGATGTTTCTCTGGATAAAGCTGGAGGCCTGTGGACGATTCTCACGTACCTTCAGCCTTGTCCTTGCCTTTGCCTCCACCCTGGCTGTCCTGTATCATGTTGGAGAAGAGCAGCCCCCTGCCCTCCTTTCTTCGGCCGCTCCGGCCGCAGCCCAGCTGCTCGGCCCAGAACGACGGCAGCACAGGGAAGTACCACGGTGCAGCGATTCCATACTTCCCTGATCAGACAAGAAAAAGGAAATGCATTATAAGAACACATTTCAATACTCATTGCGCAGGTTTTAAGCCGTGAATATGTGGTAAAGCAACAGTATTTTCTGTTTACCTGGAAAGACCATGCGAATGTAGGCCCCCAGGAGGAAATAGATGGCTGAGTCGATGAAGAGGAGCCAGCAGAGCCAGCCAAATGAGGAGGTGTCACCAGCTATGGGGGAGACGTACATGTTTCCCCACTGGAGACCTGAGACAAAACCAAGTGGAGAAGATCCATTAGCCAAGGATAAGGTCTTCACTCCTGGAAGGAACCCCCATGCAGGGCTGCAGGCTTGGGCAGCAGCTCTGCAGATCCATGGGTCCTACCTTCTTCCTGTTTCTCATAGCGAGTGATGTACTGACTGGCATAACTGAAGCAGGTGGGAGAAAACAGGCTCTGTGAAAAACAAGAGTAGTTACAGAATGAACATTCTTTAGCACAACGTGTAGGTCTGAGCTATTATGCTTATAAAAATTCAGGGCATTTCTTTTCCTGACATGACTAAAACGCCTTCATTACAATTATCTGCATATCAGTAACTAAAGCCACAAGCAGCAATCAACTGAGCTCAATGAATATTTATCGCTCACAAAAAACGTGAATATTCATCAGTCCCAAAATATAAATATTCATCAGTGCCCAAAAATATTGTGAAAATGTAAATAACCATCAATCACAAAAATACTGCGAAAATATTCAACAGACGTAAAAACTCTTGGGGTCGCATTTTTGAACATGTAGGGCTTGGTCCAGTACCAGTAGGCTCTTGACGGAGAAGGAGAGGCTCTCCTCCAGACACACGACAATGATGAAGGGGAAGAAGCAGATGACGTAGATGAGACTGCCACTCAGCCCGGCAATGTTGGTCTTGTTGAAGAAGGCGCTGATGAGGAAACTGATGGCCACGATGCTCAGGCCATAGTTGGACAGGTAGAGGAAGATCAGAAAGCTGTCGCTCTTTGGTAACACGGCACTGCCCTTCAGGATGACAGTGAGGATGATGACGGTGAGCAGGATGAAAAGGGCGCTCTCGATGAACCAGGCGAAGAAGTGACTCATCGGATTTACACCCATCATTTTCATGTACTGTGGTAAGAAGTGGAAAAGTCTTTTGGTGTGATTCAGATTTTTGACACATACAAGAGCAGACAACAGGCATTATACACTGTTTTGTTTGTAATAAACTCAGCATGGCTTCCCCATAAACAAGAATCAGAATAAGACCAAGAGGAACGGTGTAATGAAGAAGATATTGGGGTGACACCCTCCGCAGAATGGGTGAGTACCTCGTGCAGACGCAGTTCTCTCTCGTGGACGAGACACTTCACAAAGTTGGCGACAAACAGCAACCAGGACATCATGAGCACCAGCGGGAAAGCAATGGAGATGCTGTTCAGATATCTGGGAGACAGAGCGAGATGAGGCTCAGAGAGAGCAATGGAGGCTTTTCAGCCTCCTCAACCACATCCTCAATTATCCAACAGAACAGCAGGGGGAAGCAGAAAACACAGGAGTTGACTGACTGAACTGCAAATAGGTTGTACAAGGGGCCACGCAGCATTAGAGTCTGAAAAAGGACAAAGCAATCTTTATTACACTACTGCTAGTGTTTCATAATGATAGTGTAGGCACGTTAGACTGTCGTAAATCATAACGGACCGTAATGCAAGGATCACAAGCTTTTGGCAGGAAGCAAAAATTTAAAAGCTTGTGTCTGCAACAGTCCTAGCCATGATGACTGATTACACGCACTGTGATGTTTCTGCTTACTTGGTTTATTTAGAAGCTGTATGCATTTCAAATTCCTAACATGAGTGCTATTTCAAAACATATATGCATGCGTGTATGTTTGCCTGTGTGTATGAGTGTATAAGTGTGTGTGAATGTGTGCCAGATAAAGGTGTGAGTTAGAGTTATGTAGGTACCCAATATCTACCTCACACCTCTTAAACAGAGTGTTTGACACAGCAAAGTAGTTATACAAAGAGCCATGTAGTGTGTGTGTGTGTGTGTGTGTGTGTGTGTCTAATAAAACATGAAGGGAAACCAGATAAAATCAATCTTTAAATCACCATCAAATTGGCTGTGAAAAGATAACTTGCTTTTACTTTTACGTGTGTATGTGTGTGTGTGTGTGTGTGTGTGTGTGTGGTGTGGTGTGTGTGTTTGTGCGTGTGCATGATCCAGCAGCAGGGGTCTCCACTCACTCGTCTTTGTAGAAACAGGGGTAGGGAAAGGCCTGCACCTGCACGGCAGGCTCCTGCACCTCCTTCCCCGTCTGCAGTGCTATGATGGCCCTCTCAATGCTCTCCTGCAGGTACACAAAGCCGCGGCTGTAGCGCTGTGTCGTCAACGGCGATATGTACGAGGCCTTCACCCAGTATGGGTTTCGGATGCGATCTGTTCTCATGGAGTTGTCGATGTTCATGCGGATGGTGTAGTCCACTAACGGAGGCAGGATGGAGGCCGGGGGGGCCGAGGAGTTGGTCCAGGGTGGCTTGAAAAGGACACCTGAGGGCAAACAGACACTTCACCACGCAGCACTGGCCTGACCTGCTGCCTGATCTACACTCAGTACTCCACTCCATCCAGAACTGCATGTCTCACTTTCCTATTTTAAGTGCGACACTTTGCATACTGATGTTTGTGAAGACCCACAATGTGTTTGAATATTAAAGCTTCTATCTGAATTTTCAGATCTTTTTTTAGTTTCTTTTAATAGAATAACTGGTCCAAACAGCCTCAGATAACCTGTTAAATGTCTAGGTGAATTACTGAATATACAGAGCAATAGCACTTCAGTCTATTATGTGATCAGTGAGAGCATCACTTACCTGACAAGAGTAGCAACTGAGAGAGTGAATGTGTGTGAATGTGTGCAGGAATATGAGTGCAGATATACATGTGAGCTAGACTTACTAGCATAGAGCTCACGGTTTTGAGCCAGCGTTTCCGCTCGCTTGTCAAGCTCCTCTGTGGAATTGTAGCCGCGGTAGCGGTTAAAGTTGACACAGGATGAGAGGTTCACCATCAGGTTAGAGAGAGTGGTAATCTGATGCACAATGAATGTGTTCTTCTCCAGCAGCTCTGTGACGTTAGCTGTGGAGGAGAAGATTGGAAAAAAGCCCACAGTCACAGAAGAGTGTGCATTACTCTCAAACAGACTGGATTTTAGAAGAGCCACATTCATCTGTATAATTATCTCCTGAAATGAGAACAGTGTGTGAAGCACTAGAGGAAATGAAAGAATGTTGTCTCCATGTACGGCTTCCACTGCAGCACAAAAGTGAATGATGATTTGTGGTAAAACTAGAACACCAAGTACTTCTAATTGCTTAGCCTCAAAGCCACCCAAAACGATATCTGTAATGCACTGTAGGCATGTCATAATGATTTAGCCTGAAATGAGTAATCACACATACTGGCATCCACACCAAACAAAAATATGCTACACTTACAGAAAACGTTGAGAGTTTCTTGCATCTGTATCACATCAATATCTGTCTGCTTCTTTATGAAGTTTTGGATGAAAGGATTTCTTAAAGAGTTCTGCAGAGAGACCCAACAGAACCAGAGTTGTTAGAGGTGCGGTCCACAGTCCTGGAATTATGCACAGAGGCTGCAGCCTCATAGGCACACAGCCTGGTGGGCACACAGCCTGGTGGGCACACAGATTTTGGCAGATTCTTTCATACCTGAAGTATAGGCAGGGTCTTTTTCAGGGTTTGTGCTGAATTAATTAGATAAGAGGAGGACTGCAGCCATTCCTCTGCATACACCCTCAGTTCTCCAAACTGCTGCAGCGTGGAGTTCGACTGCAAGGCACCAATGCAAGACACATTAGCAGGGAAAAAAAACAAACCAACATAACTGCATAGTGCACGTGCAGAAACGAGCCCACTAAAATCCAGTATAACAGAGCAGTGTGCTGTTACCTTACTGATGATGTCCCTGATCAGTGGCGTGTCTGGGTAGTAGAGTACCTGGCCCACTAGCATTGGCTTTAGGAAAGCCCACGCAACAGCGCCCCCTGTGGTGCTCACCATGTCCAGGTAGAAATTTTTGCAGAACGGAGCTGAACAAAAACACACAGGCATTACATTCTGTTTTGTTTTTTTACCTATTCGAACAACAAGAACAACTATTTTGCCTATGAAATCTCATAGGAGACTCAAAACCTGTACTCAGGTTTGAGAAGCACAATACCAAGTTGGTTAAACCTTTCTGTAGTGAAGTACAAGAATTATGCTATCATTGTTTTTGTTAAAAAAAAGCCACTTTATAAGTATAGCTGATCCATCATAAAAAAACACCTGTCTGGTATTTTTGTTTTGTTTATTTATTTCAATTTTTGTACCTGTGAAAACTTTAGAAAATTATCATTACTAAAAGAAGCATTGTTGTTCATAGAGTGATTTCAATGCAATGTGCGAGTTATCTTCCTGTTAAATGCACTTTGTGTGTCTGAAAAGTTTCTGGAAATATCCAGGGTCAAGGCATTTGCAAGAATGATTTAAAATTTTCTACTACATGTTTTAATTTTCAGGCACAAAAAATGTATTAAAAATGAATCATTGCATACAGTCTGTACACAATATGCCGACTTCAGTAAGAAGCCAATTTGGCAGATCACAGAGTGACTGGATAATCACGCTTTCTCTCTGCATATTTATGTCACTAAGGATTTGTTTTCATACTGGCATCTCGTGGGATTTTGAACTTGGTGATGAGATCATCCACCGTTTGCTGCTCCTTGAGAGAGGGCTCAGATTCAGCAATGTCAGGCAGGCTAGAGAGTCCGAAGAGAGACAACATGCCACTCGTGCACATGGCACGGGAGATGGTGAGAAACGTAGCCCTACTGGAGATGGTTGAACGCTTCCCCCTCACCAGCTGCAAGAGAGAGTGGGAGGGTGAGAGAGAGAAACAGAGGGAAGGAAAGACAGAGAAAGACAGAGAGACAGAGGGAGGGGTGGGAGACAGACACAATGAATCAGAGAGACGGAGGGTGGAGAGAGAGACAGAGAATCAGATAGACGGAGGGGTTGGAGAAAGAGAAACAGAGGAAAGGGTGAGAAAGAGAGAATCGGAGAGACAGAGGGAGGGGTCAAAGAGAGAGAGACAGAGAATCACAGAGGGAGGGGTCAAAGAGAGAGAGAGACAGAGAATCACAGAGGGAGGGGTCAAAGGGAGAGAATCAGAGAGACAGAGGGAGGGGTGGGAGAATGAGAGTCAGGAAGAAAGGTAGAAAGAGAGGAAAACAATAAATAAACAATAAATGGAGAGTGAATTATACAAAAGTGGGAAAAATGAAAGTGAGAAAGAATAAAGAACATCTATGATGACCATCCAGTAAAACCGCCAAATTTAAATATTTTATTGTTCCATAAAATACTCAAAAAGGTCAGTTACAGCTAAGCAAGTTAACAAGTTAACAAGCAGATAAAATGAATTCAAACAATTCCAGTATTACACACATGTAAGGGTGTGTTTGCTCTTCACAAGGTCACTCACATGACGAAACTCTGGATTTGCCATCAGCTTCAAGTCTCCGAAGCTGGTGAGATAATCCTGCAGGTGGCTGAGAGTGGGAGACAGCTTCTTCATCACATCCGTCAAAAACTTCAGCATCTGCGTCAGGACTCCTGCCAGACCCTGGATTTCACTGGAAAGCATTAGCTGAAAGGGGAATTAGAGAGGATTTAGAAGGAACAAGTGTGTGTTGAAGAAGACATTTTGAAGCAACAATCACATAAAACAGTTTTTGGTTCGCTGAAAAAAAGAGCAACAAAGAAGAAAGACAAAATGTAGTTTCTGATATTTCATAAATTCATAAAATGTGCATGCACACGCTCTATACAGAAGGAGCTTATTTCCTCAAACTTTCCCCAAAACAACGATCAATAAAAATGCATCCTGCTGTGTTCTGTTCGTATCCATTTATGAATATAATGTGTAGTAGTGTAGTAGTTGTAGACTATAACTAAAACAGTAATCTGACTGTTCTGAGATGAGAAATATTCTCAAGTTATGCTTTATTAATGAATAAAAAAAATTAAAACTGAGAGTAATTACATCACCTCTTATGCATAAATGTTCTCTAAATGAGAAAGAAAATGCCGTGACTGATCTAGGTTCAGTGTATGTCTCTCCTTCAGCTAATGCACAAGAGGGGACTGATCCAAGTTCACGTTCAAGAGCAGTATTTACCCGGTATACGACATTCTCCAGATCCACATGCTGAGCCATGAGAAGAACCACTCTGTACCACTCCTGAGGTGACAGAGAGCAGAAGGCCTTGAAGATCATCTCCTTCATGGGGTCCAGGGTCAAAGAAGACGGCTCCTCACAGTAGTACAGTTTCGCTACCCAAGCCAGGATCTGCAGCAGCCAGACACAAATCAGTCTCAGAAAAAAAAGAGACCATCTGCTTTTTTATGAAGCGACATAGTCAAAAATGGAACTGAAAGCAGCATTAATAAGTGCCTTGTGCAGGATAATTTTAGGTCTTGAAGATCAGATGCGTGATTCAATTTTTTCTGCCTAACCTTATCCTAATTGTTCTTGTGCCTGTGTGTGTGTGTGTGTGCTGGAGGCAGGTAATGACTGAAGTACCTGTAAGTTGCTGCTGGGCAGAGATGACTGCAGCAGGCTGTCTAAGATCCCTGGAGGAATGCTAGTATAACGCATGACATCCAGAACAAACATGGTCTTGTTCTTCAACAAGTCAGACAGCTTCAGTTCATCTGTCCCATAGCAACACACACAAGGGTCTTGTTATACTGTTGCCATCAACATTAAAAACATGCTTGCAATGTTTATAATGCTGCATTCATGAACACAGTGTATTACATAACCAAACTAAATCAGAGAACAGAGCTGCATAACCAAGCGTAACCATGAAGTGAGCTTCGCTGTGGTTTTCCTTATCACATAACGATGGTGCTTCCTTACCTAAAGACGACGTCATATTGAATTGAATCATTCCGAAAGCACTGACATTAATTCCAAGGACATTTGAGAGGACAGCATTCCTAAACCAAACAGGCGTACAAAAAGAATTTAAACATGGATTTGGCATGATTCCGTCAATATTTAAACATGTAAGTGACACTTACAGGATGTGAACATACAGGATAAAGGTGAGACAGTGTATGTTATTAATACCAGTCAAAATTGGTCTCATAGGTGGTAGGATCTCCAACTAAGTCCTGAAGGAGTTCCTGGTAGAGGTCAGTGCTCTTGTTCACCAGGTTGGTGGCGATGTTGTGGAGAGCGCGGGCAGCAGGCAGAGCTGTGTGGCACAACAGGCCAGGGCCCAGGTACAGAGCCTGGCTGAGCTGCTCCACAGAGTGTATACCCTCCAGAGCACACACCTGCAATAGCACATGCACCACCCACAGACAGGTGGAGGAGCGAGATGACGCACAGAGTGCAAATGCCACAATGGCCAAACACCCCCAGCTTTAAATGTTTTTAAATGTCTAAATAGTTGGAATTCTCTATACTAAAAGTGTTTTAAAGAAGGTAATTAATTGTAGCATTGATTGTTGCATTTAAGCTTTTTAGAATGACTGTGGTGATTGTGTTTACTGTTGTTCTTATTTGTTTGTTTTAGAATGACTGTGGAGATTGTGTTTACTGTTGTTCTTATTTGTTTGTTTTAGAATGACTGTGGAGATTGTGTTTACTGTTGTTCTCATTTGTTTGTTTTAGAATGACTGTGGAGACTGTGTTTACTGTTGTTCTTATTTGTTTGTTTTAGAATGACTGTGGAGATTGTGTTTACTGTTTTCCTTATTTGTTTGTTTTAGAATGACTGTGGAGATTGTGTTTACTGTTGTCTTAATTTGTTTGCTTTGCTGATGTGATCTTTACCAGCGTGACAGTTCCAGCAGTCATTTCTTTATTCTGAAATAATCCTAAAATTAATTAAATGCTCCTTCACTAAATGATTAAGGATGATTTTTTTTCTTTATCTGTGAGCCAATTAATAGAAAAACCTCTCAGCTACTTTAAGGCCTGCTCTCTAGTACAGCTACTTTAAATTGGCATTTCCAGTCTCAGTCAAGGGATAATCCTACGCTGCATAGTATGATACTTGAACGCAGCTCCTTGGTAACTATCTGGCAAATCGAATCAGATGCGTTTGAGCAGAGGACACATTATTTCAGGCAGTGCAGTAGCCCCATAGGACTGTTCATTCAAAAGATTGTTGCAAAGAAACATAATATTGTTGTGGCCAAAAAAACAAACATGGCCCAAATCAACCTTTCAACCACTGCAACAACCAGATCCACCAATCAGAATGTAAAAGACATCCAAGCACATGTACAAAGGGCAAAGTGTTAAATATTTAGATGAATAACTAATAATAGTAACAATATATCATTAAATAAGGTGTATCGTTCTATATTCTTTAAAGCTTGCACCCACCACCAACATTTGTATTGTTTTGTGGTCTATAGTTCTGACCTGGTTCTGCATTTTCTCAAGTATGTAACCGAAGCTATAGTTCATCCAGCTGGTTGAGAGAAGTTCAAAGGCTGTGTCCATTGTCTGAAGCAGATGATTCATATTTTCTGTGGAAATAGAAAAAAATCACTGTTGACAAGTGCAAACCCCAGTCCCACTAGGCACCATTACTACCACCTAGCCTTACTTTGAAGGCATCTTCACAGTGCTGCAAGCAGTAAATGACGTACTAAAGGAAACTTGCAAAGAAAAGAGACAGAAAACTGGGCAGGCCCGGCAGCTCCAGTGCACACAGAATCTAGAGCAGTAACACAGAAAGAAATGAAATCCCAAGGAAATTAAATTGAGAGTCAGGAACTTATAAAAATAAACAAATAAATAAAATAAGGGATGAGTGATGGAGATCAGAGGAGAGAGAGAGAGTGAGAGAGAGAGTGAGAGAGAGAGAGAGAAATGTTATGGCATTCAATTGAGGTAATGAGATTTAATACGGATTCTGTGGAGCTTTCTCTTTTTCTCTTGAAGCCTGGCAGAAATACTCCTGGCTTACTAGAGAGTATTTGGAAAAGCTGACATTAAACCATTTACATTCATTTACAGTGTGCTTCACACTGGCTGAATTTTATAAGCTAGACAAATTAGAATTATGTGGATAAATGGTAATAGTGAACGAAAAACTAAATGTAAATGACACAATTGGTTTTGGACCATTATGACATAATCAAGTTTGCTAAATGAAGCAGCTGATTTTGAGAGTAACTGAGACCTTCCTTACTGTGAAGGTTCAGAGTGAAAGGGGACACAAAATGTGAAAAGAAATGCATTTGAAGTTAAACAGAGACTTTTGTTTATGTACCTTGGGACTCATTTGCCAAACATCTGATGATGGTTTTATTGAGAGATCCAAACTGAAAGTCATCGGGAAGGTTATCAGCTATGTTTGTCAGCACCTGTGACAGTCTGAGGAAACAAAAATTAAGTGTTCTATTAACTTACAAAAACCGCATTTCAGCATTTTCTCTGGTTTCAACTCAAACATAATGTTCAATCATAATAAGTGAGTCGAGTTAGGATCGATTATGCTGATGTATTTCCATTAACCCAAATGAGTTCTCTTTTCAGTCCTGGATCTGTGTTGCTTTTAAGGATGTAAATAGTAAATGTCATGGGTAAATGCCAGGCATGCAAAAAATTCAAAAGAATATTAATAAACCAGAATGATATCCTATCGCGTTAAAACCTCATAACCAGTACCAGTGAAGCATGACTTTAAAAAACTCACTTGTCAGCCCAGTTAGTGTCATTCGTCCTCAACAAAGACCCGACTTTCATCCCGGCAGCTTCCACTACTGTCCTGATTAGATCCATCTCTGAGCTGCTGTTAGGCTGTGTGAGAATGTTCTGGATGGTAAGCAGCATCTGCTCAGTCATGTCAGCACTTTGAACCAGCGAGACTTGGTCAGACGACTTGGCAATCAGGAGCATCTTAATGATGCGGTGCAGGTCACCAACAATGCCCCTTGAACTCTCTGTGCTGATGTTTGGCATGGCAGCCACGAGGCTTTCAAAAGACCTAGAAATCATGGTCACTGCACCTTCTACATCTCCTGTGTTTCTGGTGTGGTTCAGGGCAAAGGCCACATTCTCAATGAAGAAGACGGAGCCGTTGAGGTATCGCTTTTCTTCTTTGGGTAGTATTGAATACAACGATGGCACAACCTCTCTCAGTGAGCTGAGAACATATGGCAGCTGGATAGAGGACGGATCTACCAGTAGGTCCTCATAAATAGCCGCTGACACTTGACTTGACACAGTGAACAGGATTTGAGCTAAGATATCTGAAGTCATTCCCACGGTTATGAGATCACCACTTACATTTAGGGATGCCAGTAGTGACATGGTAACTCTCTTGGAGATTTCAAAGAAGGCAGGTCTGATTTCAGTTGTATTTGAGACATCAGAAAGAGCTAAGGTGAGAGCCATCTTCAGAGACTGGAGGTCCACATGTGCTTCTGCTGGCAGAGTGGAAGTCATCTGATTAATTGCTTGGTTCAAAATTATGCCTCGCTGCAGATCACCACTGAAAGTGTAGTTAGAAGCTGAGAGGTTGACCAAGATTTGCGTGGCCAAGGCATTATTTAGGATCAAATAATATGTGACATTCTTAATAGACCGCCCGTTTGGAAGAGTGTTTATCCCGGAGAGGGTAAGGATACGATTCAGGGAATCAGAAATCACCTGGGTTGAAATCAAAACTTCATTCAAATTTCTTGGATTTGACACAAGCAGTGCGAATCCTCTCATCATCTGTGCTGAGATGTTGATATAGACAGCTTCCTGAATCGGTAGAAAGGAGGACAAGGCTTCGATGGTTTGGTCTATAGACAGTATGCAGGGTTCAAGTTGAATCTGAGACCCTGACACAGGCATGGAGGTGATTATGTTTTGAAGTACAGACTGAATTTGGAGGCTGATGTTGTTCATTTCCTGTGTATTCTGGGACAGAATGTCATTGATAGTTCTGAGGATGGAAATACTACTATCATTACTTTGGTGGGTGGTGACAAACGATGCGGCTGAACTAAGCTCTTTAACCACCTCTTCAACCCTTTGAGCCGCACTCAGAGACGACTCCTGGGAAAGGCCCATTGTCATACTGACCATTCTGCCGACAGTTTGTGCCAACTGCCCTATCTTACTCAGATCACCCAGGCCTGATCCTTCACTGCCAATCTGCGCAAACATCCCCATTAAGTTCTGTGCATTGTTTGGAAGTGTGAGGTCAGAAAGGATGTTCAAGGCTGTGTCAATAGTTTCGTCTTCACTCGAGCTTCCTGCCATGTCCTTGTTCATGCCCTTGAGTATGACAGCAAGATCAGGGTTTGCAAAGAAAATGTGCATGGTCTCCAAAATTTCCTCAGGGCTGAGTGGGACAGAAAGGATCTGAAATAATGTCTGGTAGTCAACATCAAAAAGGTCAAGAAAGTCATCCACAGGTTCTCTTCTCACAACCCATCTGGAGCTTTTAGCTTGTGACACGAGATCCACCAGATTTTGTCCCTGAGCAAGTTTCATTTGGAGTGGACTGAGATATTTATCCATGGGAGAAAAGAGGTTACTGGTGCTACTGATTTGTTTCAGCATGTACAAGAAATTGCCCACAAGGTTGATAAAGAGATGAGAGTAGGATGGCAAAGGGGAAGTAATCTGGCTAACAACTGGTAGCACTGCCTTTACCATCTCATACAACCTGGGCATGCTATCTATGGTAAGATGCACTCCACTGTTGTTATTAGTGCTATACCAGTTAACCAGTTCACTGGCTCCCTCCAAGATGAGGCTTGTATTCTCTACATAGAGCAATTGTTCCAGCAGACTGTAAGCCATGGACCAATTTCCCAGCAGTCGCAGGTTAATGATTTTCTCAACCACCTCTTTTACTAGCATGTCTACGGAGAATTCATTTGGTTTAGTGAAAATATCGCTACTCAGGAAACGCTGGATGTTCTTGTTGCTGATATTCATGCCGGTGAGTGCGATATCCAAAGCCTGCATGATGATCTGAGGGCTTGCACTAGCATTTGGGTCAAGGAAACTGTTCTGCAAGGTGTACTCCATGGTCTTCTGCACTGCCAGGAAATACGGTCTCCAGTTCAGTTCACTTGATGGTACTTGCACTTCCAGATTCTCCAAGGCCATTTGAACAATATCCAGGCTGGTCAGTGAAGGGGAAAAAAGGCTGTGTAAGTAATTTACAATCATGAGCAAAATATTGCACTGGGATTATATCAAGTAAGTTTTAGGCATTGAGAAAAACTCTACATACATACAAACATACAATAAATTTGTAGATTCCATAATTTAAGATGCATTGTGATTTCTGCAAGGAAACTGAGCTGCTATAAAATGTTGATAATCCGTCTTCATTGTGTTGTCTGTCATTAGTATAAGAACAGTTTTCCAAATATTATAAAAGACATGGAAAGTGTCTGATGTGGCCAATGATCTATGTCCAGCATATAAATGTTTTACCAATCAGACTAGATCAATCTTTATAAATATAGATAATGCGATTTCTATCACTACCAAGTTCATTACTGGATACACAAAACAAAATCAATTTAAAAACAGGGTGGCCAGATAACAGAATAATAACAACCATTTTATGTAATTATTCCCCAGTGTTTGTATTATACCCAGTTTTCTCTCTGGAGTCTGTGATTTATCTCCAAATCTGTAAACTGTGATATTGCATTTACCATAATCTATTTCTATACATTGGAATACTGCTGATATAAATCAGCATATTTAATGATGTCCTTGTGCTGTTAGGAATTCATTATTGTAATTCAAGAGATCATGCCTTTACTCTAACCTCACATTGGTAATGCACTGAAGGAAAGAACATGATTTTTTAATCAAGAGTGCAGACAGATTAAAATAAAGGCATGCATTTCACAATGCTATTATTATATAGTGGCAGTCCATTCTGTATATGCGTGTGTGTGTGTGTGTGTCAGTGTAAAATTTCTATTTGAATTGTTGCAAACATTTCCACTGAGTATTAGCTGTCCATTACCTAAGCTGCTTCTGAAGCTGAAGGAGCAGGCCATTCCAGCCAGCCTGGTCCCCAAGCGAAGAGACAGACAGGTTGAACAACACATTGGCACCAACCATAAAGCTTTGTGAAAAATGTTGCATGGAAAGGTACTCGTTAAGGCCAGCTGAGTGGAGAGCCCCCAGGGAGGACACAATCTCTGATACAGTGGCGTTCACCCACTGAGGTCCCTCACCCTGTGTATAGCAGATAAGGCAGTGAAAAATAGTGGTGGAACATATTTTGATACGTTGAGTGAAAGTGGCTCTAGCCTGAGTATACAGTGCAATCTAGTGGTCAACCTCTGATATCACAGTGTGAAAAGAAATACAGGGCATTTTAATAAAAGGGGTCACACTTTATAAGACAAAAACTATAAAAAAAATAAAGTGTAAAAAATCATGTGTCAGGGTCTAGTAGACTCACAGTCATGTTCTGAGTCACTGGCTGGACTGGTGAGGCAGTGTAGGCCCTGATGAATGGCCAGAGATGCTCATTGCACCAGCCTGTAAAGTTTGTACTGTTGAGTCCAGCTGCGTGAATGACTGGGTCCCAGAGCTTCTGCACTGCACTGCAGTTCAACACATTCGCATTGATCTGGGGGGTGGAGTCATAGGATGACTGTCAGGGAAAGGGAAAACATCCTATGACAATATACATAAGCCTTGGATAATATACATAAAACCCTGCAAAAACACAAATGGAAGATTCTGACGCAAGCCGTCTTTGGACGTTATACTTCCTCAACCAAAATCACACAGTATCCATGACAATCTCATTTTGAATGAGCATTTTTGTTACGCCAACAGAATATATTCAGTCACCTAGCAGGGCTAACTTCCATTCACATTGCTGTCAGCGTCCTGAGCTGTAATTATATACTTTTTTGGTTAGAAGGGAAAAAGCAGACAATAGATGAGAGAGTGCCTAAAACAGGTTATGTGTGCTAGAGTCATTGTTTCCTCCACCTGCTCATGTTCTGTAACAAATTGTATGCATAGTATGATCTGATTTCTACACTAAACTCACAAAACAGTAATCAAGTTCTGCACAGTCTGACCCTTTGTTCTAAGTTCATTTATGTTCCAAAACACTACACAAACTTCTCTATTGTGTGTTAGCAAGATACTAACTGTTATAACATTCATGCCATTTCTGGTGATGCTCAAAGTGCTAGTGAACTACAACAGTTTTCATCTGTCATATTTTTTCCACTCGGTTTCCAGTTTACAGTAAATAATGGTGGTGAGTGCAAAACAGAACAAGGACAGTCTAGATGAGGGTAAAAGGTGGAGGACAGCAATATAAGAAGGCAACATGTCAAAATAAGAGCCATATTTTATAAATGTGGTATTTTGTAATACTGACAGTCTTGGTAATTGCTGTGTGAAAGCAACTGAGAAAACCAAAATCGAAATTAATTTGCGGTGCTGAAGCCTTGGTTCAGTTTTTTTGTTCTTATGTGAACAACAATGAAAAGAACAAAAAAAATGCTTCATTCCTCCCAACCATTTGAGCAAAGTTTTTTTTATATTGGCAGAGAAAGGGCAGATGAAGAACAGATTATGGTGGTATGTCAATAATCTGTCACTTTGTCATGAAAGATCAGAGCTGTTGTAGGTGAGTCCTTGTTCAAGTTCTTTGACTGATAACAGGGCAGGCAAAATGTTTTTTAGCTTTTTAATGAGCTTTTTAATGCTACTTGTTCTAAAACTCCATGGCTAAATTCAGGTAGGTGGAGTGGATCGACAGTCTAACCTGCAGTGCAGCTGCGATGGTGGACTGTAAGACCTGTGGCAGTGCACTAATGATGACTGACACATTTCTGGGGTTTACACCACTGTAAACATCTGTTAAAAGCTTTGAGAGACTGTCGATGAGATCTGAGGGGAAAAAAAAAAAACACACAATCAATACTATTTTCTGCTGTCACATTGTCTCTACTGAAGCAAATTGCTTAAAGCCACAGACATGTTGTGAAGAAGCACTCCAAGAATCTGTACAATAATGCATAGCGAAATAATACTACACAAAAGAACACAGAACTACACAGAAAGCTCAGAGTAAAGAGCTTGCATTGTTAATACGTAGTAACTTTCATAACTGCATCACTACGGATTCATTGTGATGTCAATTCTCTTACTTGTTTGTGCCTGTACTCTCTGGACCATGGCTGCTGTGACATTGCTGACCATGGACAGCAAAGGCTCCCATGTAGGTGTGCCCTGCAGGCGTGAAAGAAGAGCAGTGGCCATGCCTTCCAGCCTGTTGGGTTAGTACAACACTGACAGCTAAGTCATGAACACAGAGGCAAATCGGTAAATTAAGGAACACATTAAAAATCAACCGACACCTGACATGACAAAACAAAATAAGAAAGTAATTACCTTTGAAAAGTGAGTTGGTCAGCCCTTCCAGAGAGGATCTGGACAAGCTCTGGGACAGGCTCCATTATGGCTTGGGCAAAGTGAGGTGTCAAGCCAAGGGCCTGTTCATTTATTATGAATGGCAGCAGTAGATCCACGATCCCACTAAGCTATAGCACCAAACAATGAATATGTGAACATACCAGGACTGAACATGTTTGTGGTATCGCAAAATGATCAGTTCACAAGGAATACTTGTCAGCACTGAGTCACCTGTTGTGTAGTATCATTAAGGTTATCAATTTTCACGTTTCCCAGGCTTGCCCACAGACTCGCATTGCCTGGAACCAGTGCATACAATCAATTAACAACATGTAGAAAACCACAGTGAACTGCAATACCTATTTAGCTAACTTGACTGAAGAAAACTAGTTTGTAACCTCTTTTAGAAGCCATCTATAAAGTAAAATGTACACTGAACAAACATACCTTGATTGGAGCTGAGAGTAAAGTTAGTGATTTTCAGTACAGCAGAAACATATGGTTCAGCCGTGCTGTTGGAAGGAAGGGATGCCTGGAGTCCTTCGATTAGACTCATGATACTGAAAAAGAGACATGTACAGATAATTAAGAATTTAAAAGCTGGGGGGTTTTTTTACCAAAATTGTCCATGTTACTTTCACACCATTCTTAAAGTTTTAAACTACAATGCACTTTCATCATTAGGAGAAATACACAGTGAATCACATTTTCATGATTGTTCACTATATAATACATATTTTGTTTGATAAAACACAACAGGTTTTAAGTTCATAGGTGTTTTGCATTACAGGTACACTGTGCTACATTATAATAGAAAAATACTTTTTTTACCAAGGATTTTAAGGTGTACAATAAAAGTACAGACCCCAAAGTCACATGTGAACTCAATCCAAACCTGTCTTGATTTATAAAGTATAAGTAAATGAATGTAAAACATCTACTGGTTCCAATTGTTTACTTTTTACTAAGACATTACAATATTTTTTTACTGAAAAATAAAGCAGTTAACTCACACTTTGTTCCACTTGTCAGGTCCATTTGACTGAGAGATGGTGTTTATGTATGATATGATGTTATTGACCATGGGATTTATGACTTTAGCAGACTCTGGGGCCAGTACATTGATTACATTTTCTGCTCTAAATGCAGCTTGCACCATGAGGTCCTGAACTTGAGTATAGCTCATATTTGGGTTGAGCAGCAGCTGAAGTAAAATGTGGAGACCTCCTGCAATGTCATCTACAGAAGACTGAGACAATGGATCAGTCCCGTTAAAGGTACTCTTTAGGACCAACCTGATGGAATTCATGATAGCTCCTGTGAAATTGTCACTCTGGAGACCACTATCAGTGTTACCCAGCTGCACAGCATAGTTCAAACTCTGAGAGATCTGTCTGACAACATCAAAACTAGCTCGGTTTTCAGCCGGAAGCAGTGGTGCCAAAGTTTCGATCAGCTGTTCAAAGTCCATACCTGTGGTAGTGATACTAACATTATTGTTGTTCCACTGAAGTATTTTGGCAAAGGCCAGAGTGAGTTGTGGGTTTTTGATCCAGTCTTGTGTAAGGTTGAGGTAGTTCATTATCTGAGCTTCAGTGTCGGCAGGTATGCTCATGTTCATGAAACCCATGGATTCATAGTTTGCATGCTGAATCTTCATCAGTTCCATCTGACCTTGCAGTATCGTTGATAACGCATTGCTCATTCTATTCAGATCTATCATGTCTATGGGAGGTTTCACATTAACCATCAAGTCTTGAATCTGGTTAGATACTAGTGTGGAGAAATTTGACTGAGCAATGTTATTTAAAACCTCCACTTCTGCCAAACGAACATATGGGTTGAGAAAGTCTCTGTACATGCTTCCACTGGTGACATTATACAGTTTCTGTAAATACCACAGTTCAATTTCATCGTACACCATTTGAGCATATGCATTCTGTGACATCAGTGTGGAGTTGATCCGGCTATAAGGGTATTGCTCATGGAATGCCACATTTAAAATCCCTTCCAGTATTTGGATCGTATTTGTTATTGAGGTCATATTCTCCACATTAAAGTTTTGATGCCATTTTAGATTTGTGAGTGTCTCAGTCAAAATCTCCTCTGCCACAACAAAAGGTTTAGACTCTGTGCTAGATGAGTTCAAGAATTTTGTTACCTGCTCATGTACGATTTGAAGATATGTTGATAGAGTTGTCTGAGTACTGTTAGACATGGGTATGACCTGAAGAAAGGCAATGGCTTCCTCAATTGACCTCAGAACACACTGTGTCTCACTTGAACCCAATGGTCCAAGAACTGACATGTTCTGGAGCTGATGGTTTAAACATTGGGGAATATTGATGGCTTCCATGAGATTTGACAGTAGGAGAGGCAAGGAAGAAGCCCCTGTTAGTTGTCCAAATTGTTCCAGGTCAAACATGGTGAGATTGAAGACTTGGAGTGCTTGTAGAATACTAGTGACATTGATACTGGTAGTAACAGACAATTGCTCGAGAAGATGGAGGACATTACTGACAGAATCCATTGTAGATGATGCATTGTAGGAAGTGTTCCATAATAGGAGAAGGTTGAGAATATGACCGGTGACTGGCAGAGTCATATTGTCCTGAAAAGGTGTTACTGTGATATTGACATCTGCTCCTTCTTTTATCATTTCTACAAGAACAGACAAAGTCTGGAAAACCATTGGAATTTCAGCTAGACAGTTCTGACCAGCAGATGAACAGAGGGCTAGGTCTGTCATCAGGGAATGTGTGTGGTTTAGAAGACCTTGTAATTGGATCTGTTGCTCATGAGGTAACAGCATTCCAAGTTCATGCAAAATAGCTTTCAGAACTGCAAACTGCCCTTCACTGCTAAGCATTTGGATGGACTCTTGGCTCAGGAGTTGCAGAGTATTTATTACTACCGAGCTGAGGTTAGTGGTCTGGGATGTCCCTGACCATTGCATAACCAACTGACCCAGACCAAATGCATCTAAAATGTCACTCAAAGGTCTCATCCAGAGCTGGCTGTTAATCTGGTCAGTGGATGTGATATTGAACAGCAGTTGAGCATTCTTGTCGACTATAG
>JAOYMR010000006.1:21067718-21080161 GCA_025802075.1 Tenebrosternarchus preto | reverse complement strand
TTGTTTATGTGATATGGATATAGCTGAAGCAAAGTTACATTTAAAAGCCCTTCCAATATGCTAAGCTCATGTGTGATTGAGGTCACATTTTCCATAGTGACATTTATAAGGTTCTTTCTGATGTTTTCCAGAGCTTCAGTCAAAATCTCCTCTGTCACTTTGAGAGGGTCAGACTCTGTGATAGACATGCCCCAGGATATCATTATATTCTTATATACTTCATGAAGACTGGATGATAGATCTGACTGAAATCCTTTAGGGAGAGGTATGACCTGCAACAGATCTATTGCTCGCTTAACAAACATCAGAGTACACTGGTCTTTACTGAAATGTGGAAGATCCATGTGAGATGTTGCGTTCTGAGCCTGTGGGTTCAGACACTGTGACATATTAAGAGTTTCCAAGAGTTGAGACATTAGAGGGGACTCAGACACATTTGCAACTTGTTCCAGATCAAAAACGGTGAGATTGAAGTCCTGGAGAGCTTGCTGTATATTGATGACACTTACATTGGGAAAAATAGATAGTGGCTTAAGGAGTTTGAGAACATTGTAAACAGTGTCCTTTGTGAATGACATGTTTTTTGACATGTCCCATTGTGTGAGAAGGTTAAGAATATGACCAGTCAGAGGCAGAGTCATGTTGTTCCGAAAGGGAGTTATTGTGAAGTTGACATCTGCTCCCCCTTTTATCATTCCTACAAGAACAGACAAAGTCTGGAAAACCTGTGGAACTTCAGCCAGGCAGTTCTGACCAGTAACTGAACAGGCTTCCACATTTCTAAACAAAGCAAGTGTGCTATTCTGAAGATCTTCTAACTGGATATGTTGCTGAGGGGGCAGGAGTTCTCGTAGTCCACTGAAGATGGAATCAAGTACTGCAAATTGGCTCACATTTTTAAGTGTCTGGTGAGAGTCTTGGCTCAAGAGTTGGATAATGTTCATGACCACAGAATTAAGGCCATTGCTCTGGGAAGACTCTGACCATTGCTTCTCCAATTTTCCCATTCCAAAAGATTCCACGATGTCATTTAGCAAGTCCATCAAGACATGTTCATTTAGCTGGTAAATGGATGTGATGTTCATGAGGTCCGGAATGTTCTGGTCCACCAAATCAGTGACAGCCAAAAAGAGGTCCTGTGGTAGCCCACCATTGGCAAACTGACTGGAGTTGTTAAGGAACTCCTGTAGGAGATTCATGTAGGTGTCTCTGTGGAGTATTTGCAGTAGAGCCTCTGCTCCTGCAATAGGTCTAAAAGTAATGCAAAAAGTAGTTAATGTTCTGGTACTACTTCTGGTACAAACACATACATTCAAATTCCAATATTAAATATCTCAGTTAGTTCTACCACAAATATGCTGATGAAACTGAAATTGCAGAGCATTTGTAATTGTCATGTGGAAGAGACATAATGAAGCTAATACCTTAGCAGAGCAGTTGAATTTATGCTAACGTCCATGAGCAGAGATTCAACCAGTGGAATAAACTTCTCCCATGTAAATCCAGTCTGACAAATAGTGTCGTTTGAAGCAAGAGTGCCTGGGCACAAAAAATTACCTTAGCTAAATATAAATACTAAATACAAAAAAATGCACATCACTAGTGGCTGGTGGAGCACACACACAATACACACACATGATACACACACACACACATACACACCACATGCTTATAGAATGGAAGTTTATTTCATTACGTTCATTAAACCTTTTAGTTGGAGACCTGCATGGAGCTTCTCTTTCTTTTTCTTTGGTCACACATTCTTCGCCTGTGACACTGGGCCTTTGTCCTTCATAAATTATTGAATGTATGTACAGTGGATTTCACCTTAATAAGCATCACTCACAGTTTGGTGGTGCAGTAACATTAGGTTCGTAGGTTAAGATCCAGTATGCCATTTGGAAGTGTGCCTCCATAGACAACCACTGAGAGCTATTTTGAAGTTGGGGTCCCACCTCTCTAAATGCCTCCAAACCACTGAGTGGCAAACAAAGGAATAATGAAGTGTCAATATGTAACATACACAAACTTTTATGTTGAGTCTTCCTATCTTGTAGAGTCTTTCTAAGTACCGTCTCAGTCTTTCTACAGAATGTTTCTGACCTGGTCAGAAGGATCTTGAACCATTCAGTTGGGGTGTTATATGACATCCATTCTGAGAAGAATCCCTGGTCAAGCTCATTAACAAACTTCTGATAGGAGGCACCATACTGAAGTGAAGTACTATACAGCCTGTGCCATTCAGTCAAAATCAAGGAGGGAGTGACGTTGTATACCAAAGTGCCCTCAATCACACTGCTTAACTGATTCACCTGCACAAATGAATAAAACGAAAACGAGAGACATAGAAACTGTCAAGAACAAAAAAATGCTGCCAAGACACTATTTTCAGAGTTGCTCAAGAGAAAATTAACAAATAATTTCTGGAACAAGTAATCATCACTACTACCTTCAGTACCAGAGGAGATCCATCCCCAAAACGAGATCCATTACCAGGACACACCAATGCAGCGTACAGCTCAGGATTAATGAAGCTGTAGGCAGACACCCAAGGCCAGGGTGCAGCCGGGTCAGGACAGTCAGCATCACCCATCAGTACCTTCATTACGAAATCAAAGAAATCCAGAGTAATTTTCATTATGGAGAAAAAAGAAAAGGGGGGAAAACCAGTCGTAATCCTCAGGGTGTTGTTTTTAGTTTTTGGCACAGTCACCTTGATCACCGTCTGCACTGCAAAGCCTACAGTCCCCCTGACCCAAGCATCAGCCGCAGTCTGGTTCTGTAGGATAGACATGGTCGCCTGGAGATGCTCAACCTTCTGCAGCAGAGGTTGAACATATGCTGTGAAAACAGAACACCAGCAAACAATAAGATTAAAAAGAAGGAGACAATAACATGAAGAATGTGCTTTTTCTAGTCACACACCAGAGTCAAAAAGATTAGTTCACGTTCTAAACATGTACTTAAAATACCTAGCTGTTCCTCCATAGCTGCTGTAGCAATTTGCATGGAAGAATGCACTTTCATCAAGAAAGCATTAACTCCATCCCAGACAGGCATGTCCTGGAGCATGTCCTTCACAGTATTGCCAACACTTAAGAATCTAGAGAGAGACAGCAAGGAAGAGAAGTCAAATGAGACCATGGTGAAATCTAATCCCACGCTCCTTCTATACATACATGAAATAAAAGACAATCAAATAGCAGCAAACAAAAGAAAATAATGAGGGAAAATTCCTCAAAGATTTATGATTACAATAGATTTATAATTACAATAGACACAGATGAGCCTTGTAACACAGATAAAAGGGTGCGTACAGTTGTTCCTGCATGGTCTGTGGTTGGCTGTTACTGTTGCCTTGGGCAATGCTGATGTTACTCAGTATGTCTCTAATGAAGGCCAGGTTATCGGGATTCCACTGTCTCCACGCTGACAGCACCTGGGGACAGAAAATGTGTGTAGTTATGCTGGCATGTTTCAGGATTGAAGAATATATGATCTCAGTATATTTGTGACTTTTATTTTTATGTCAGGTTTTCCACCCTGATACCTTATATACCTAAACACTTGAACCACAAACTTTATGTGATATTTTATGTCAAATGTGATACCTTATGTAAACATTATGTGATAAATAAGCTATAAAAGACACAGCTATAAAAGGCAAGCATCTTGAATTAATTTGAATTAACCACGGAACAGTGCTTTTCATATTAAAATCCCTAGGGCAGTGTTTCACAACCCAGGCCTCACTCGACAGCCCTCATTTTTGATATAACAATAATCTCCCAGTACACCTTGAAGAGATATTTGTGTTGTTAATTGCTTCAGGCATATTAAGAGGTGTGACTGGATTGAGACACTATGACAAAGCATGTTAAGAACTAAGGCAGTGCTAACTGGAGCTTATCTAAATCAGTCATCTTATTTACTGCAACTCACAGAACACTCATTACTGGAAGGATACCCTGGTCTCCAAAGTAAATGTACACATTTGGGTTTTTATTGTATCCTCACGTTAGCTATTTATGCATGAGTACGTGGAGTATTTGAAACCATGTTGATAACAAATTTATACTCATTTCAGTAACTCCTTTTCATATCATAATTTTAGTCTACATTTAAAAAAAACAGATTTACCCTTTAAGACAGACATCTACTTCCTCTCCTGTTAATTTCATAAAAGAAATATAATAATGTTAAGTAAATATCATATCAAGTAACTATTGGGTATAATGTACCTGTAGGATAATTTTCTCTTGATTTATCAGTCCATATATTAACTCTGCATCGGGTGTGTTACAGTCAGGGATGCTGCTGTTGGTACATAGAAAGTTATAGAAGGCTTCTTTGTTGAAGAGTACATCCACCTGGCAGAAAAAGGATGTACATTTTTTAAAAAAGGGTCATTAAGAAATTCTCTGTACAATATATGTACTGTTTTGGATGGGGGTATAACTGTAAATATATGAAAAGAAAACTGAATCTGTGACATTTTTGTGAAATGTTACAGTACCTGATTAAAGGGGATCTGAAGATGTTCGACGTGATTGGCCATCTCTGGGCTAACCAGAGACATGTTAAATGGTGTCAACATATCACTGAGGGAGACACTGATATCTGTATGGGATTTGAAATTAAAATTTTAATTATACACCAACTCCATCTAAAGCAATTACCATCAGAGGGCTGAATAGGAAATACAGCAGATAATATTCCTCCCCTAGCTAATGTTTTTTTTTTTTTTTTTTTGGGGGGGGGGGGTTGTTTGTTTGTTTGTATTATTTGGTGCACTATTTACAGGGAATATGCTATCATTGACTCTAGGGGATGGTAGGGAAAATAAATTCCCTACAATTATATAAAATGTGCGCAGCCGGACAGGTCAGCGCTGTGATCAGCAGATGTTATGGAGGTTTAACTGGGGTTATAGCAGTAAAGCCAGACAGGGAGGGTGAGACGTGCACATACTTCTTCCATGCCAGGTTTGCAGGAAGCCCAGGACGTTGACGCCTTCATCAATGAAAGGACTGAACATGTCTAAAGAAGCATTAGCCTCAGGAAAGCTGCTCTTAAGTGACGTCAGTGCCCTGGAGGCACACACACACACACACACAAAGAAAACCTCAGTGATATGCATATAAATATCGAGAATTATGAGCGTTTCGTACATATTGATTAGTCTACTAATTAATCGTGCACACACAGACTCATATAAAGTCTCATATCAAAAAACCTATTTAAAATATATTCAATTTTACATATGTGAAGGGAATTGATTTTCCCTACAAGCACCTAGAGACAAGAAACATGTTTCATTCACTGTAAATAGTGCCTCCAGTAACTTACTGTTTTAGAACCTCCAGCCTCTCAGCTGTATCTGTGAGCCTCTCCTGGTAAGTGGGCTTCAGGAAGAGGTCTGGCAGACCCAGGAGGAAGTCCCACAGAGAGGGTTGCTTCTGAAGCTGTCCCATCGCTACCATGACCGTCTCCACTGAGTTGATCAAAGCTGATGGATTTTGGAGCAGCAACTGTACCATAACCTGCCAGCAAACACGCACAAACATCCACGGACACACACAAACACACACAAACATCCACGGACACACACAAACATGCACAAACATCCACGGACACACACAGACATCCACAGACACATGCAAACACGCACAAACATCCACGGACACACACAAACACGCGCAAACATCCACGGACACACACAAACACACACTTCGTTTCACTGCAACTTTGTACATGTGACAAATTTTGAATTTGACTTGATTTGGTTTTGATTGATTTAACAACCTTTTAACAATTAGCCCTGAAAATACACTATGTCACCCATCTTTATCTGAGTGGTACGTGACCATTCCTGTTTTTTTTTTTTTAACTTATGCAACTTTCTTGTAACTTAGTTATTTATACTACTTTATACATTAATGAAAGTAAGGTCTTCTGTTGATGAATGCATGTAACGCTGTAATAGGTAATAGGTAAGATTGCATGACATAAGGCTTAAAGGAAGTAAGTCAAACAATGGTCTGTCATTAGCGCAGACAACAGCCCAGGGACAAAGCAGAGTTCAAAGGGAAAAAGAAAGAGATTGTAAAAGAAAAGACAACCTTCGCTTTTACCACATGACAGGGCAAAAAATGTGCATATTATACTCAGATCATCACTAATCATTATTTACTCCACACTGAAATGACTTTTGGTCTGTAAATGTAAGACATTGAAGCTCGTGATCTGTAATAATGGCATGAACATTTTATTTAATAATGTCAAAGTGCAGAATTCAAAAAAAAGTAAAAATAAGTATTAATTTAAAGGAATTGTTTTAGTCAACTCTAAAGAGGCAACTCTTGGCATTCGTTTAGCTGCTGTGTTGTTCTGAGTAAATGAGCACCGATATACTGTTTTAAAAGCAACCGATTTGTGGGGGGGTCTCATGAAAGTCGCCAACCTCATGGAAAGTAGAGAAGAACACTTCCAGAGCACTGTCATTGGACCTGCAGAATCTGACCAGTGTGTAGCGAAGTGGATCAGACTGGGATAATGTTGATGGGTCAACGGCAGACATGGAGAAATTGCAAATGGACTCTTTCAGGAGGCTCACAGACTCCAAGATGACACTCAGAGTGACCTACAGGACCCAAACAAAACAACAAGTATAAGCTAACGGCTTCATTCGGTCTGAGTGGCTACACCAACAAAGAATTTATAATGAAGTTATCAGTTCTAAAAAAACGACCAACAAAAACTTCTGTTTTGTTGTCCTTCCACAAAGTGCTAAGTAAAGATTTTTTGTTTTTGAACAGATAGCAACTCAATTGCCTTCTCAGCTTGTTAAGTTTTCTGCATAGTTTGGGGCCTGTTTTGTACATTTCTTTGTATGGATTTTTATGCTTTCCAGTGTCAAATAGCAAAGCAAGCATCAATCTTTTATGATGGCAGTCTTATTTATACAGCACAACAGCATGACGGTGGCAGGAATCTGAAAAAGCTATTTACACAACAAATGATACCCTGACTAAACTGTGTTTCTATAAATCTGTTAAATGGGCTAAGATGAATGAAAGCTCATATGCTTAGCGCAGATACTAAAGTTAGCAGAATTAAATGGAATAATGCTAATATAATCATGAAAATTGCAGCAGTTAATTATCAGTTAGAGGCAAACTGCCCATCTACAGAGTAAATAAATAACTGTGAGAGAGCAAATCACTATTCCTTTGTCGCTGACCTCATCAGCAAAAATGGTGCTGTTAAGAACATCCATGATGGAGGAACTCATGTTGGATGGGTCTTGTAGGCTGGAATCTTAAAAGAAAAACTTACTTAAGTCACATCAAATGTAAAATATTTTACCCACACTAGAGTGACAGTTTATATTATTTGGAAAACCTTGAGCTCCCAGGAAATTATTTATGGTGATTCATAGGCAGAAAAGGCATAGGAAAACTACACACTGAGCATCATATCCCATATTTCCAGGATCTGTGATTGATTGGATGTGTCTCTCTTCAGGATTGTGTGATCCAGGCCTCCTCTCTCCAGTGGTAGGTGAGACAGCAAAGATGAACTAAGAAATACAGAAAAACAGAGTCTGAGAGAGAACTTTCTATTCCTGTTTGAGCTTGCAGTGAGATCATATGACAGAGAGACAGACAAACAGACAGACAGACAGACAGATAGATACTACTTTATTTATCCCAAAGGAAAATTCAAGGCCTCCAGTAAGCAGCCCTACATTATACAAGGCAGGTGCGTTTGCATAACATAAGTATGTTATTCATTTAAGGTATTTAACAAACAAGTATTATTCTTACACTATTGTCACTGAACCAAAAGTTAATCTCCTTTTTTGTACACCAATGCATAAAAGGACATTCCTGAGGCAAAGGAGCTGGTCAGTTATGTAATGCTGACATTTGTGCAGAGAAAAGTAGATCGACAAAAGACTGTCGTCATGGTTATGGTAGGTACGGGGTGTGGTATTTGCTCAGATATGAAAGCACACCACTGGTCGTTCCAGTGGCTGACAGCAAAGTGTAACTCTTGTCCTGATGTGATTACATTCTCTACCAAACAATGATGTCATGGGTTATCAGATGTAAATACCTCATCAAAGACCAAGAGCAAAATGGTTAGGGTTAAGTTAACCCTAAAGTTAGGGTAACCCTACCCCTAACCTAGAAATCAAACCCTGAGCCACAGTCACTAACCCAAGAGGTCTCCTAACAGCAGACAAGCTTTAGCTCTGAGACATCTGACCTTTGTCTAATTCCACTAAAATGTTTCAGCAGATTTCTCACATCAGCTGTTTTTACACTGATGCTGTGGTTTCAGTATTCAGGGTGGTACACACAAAAATGAAAAATGCCGTGTATCAACCACCATGACAGAACTGATAAGATTCTGTCCCTTAATGCACTGGCTTTACACACAAAGTGTCAGGGGTTACTACAGGATAAAACATCACCAGTCTGGTATGAAAACTGGCTAAGACATCAGGGTGTGTCCATTGTTTCTTTGTCAGAAGAAATTAAACACAATTAATTAGTTTTTGCAGATTCATACAAGAAAAGGTCATAGTTAATTCAGGTCATGGTTCACCAGTAATACAGACAAGGTGAAAATCACAAGGAAAACTGGTTTCCAAATAAACTGCCTGCTAAAAAATGCAATTATTGACATCAAAACTGGGTCATTTTCAAAACATGTTGAGTTTCGTTTCATTTACAGCATTCCAGTAAGCTTTACTGGCTGCTCCTATAAAAGCACAATGGGTTTGTGACCAACCCAAAGTCAATGACGTTTGCCAGGGCCACCAACACTCTAACCCATGCACAACTGGACCAGAACCATCGCCTCAACTCTCACACTCTCACACAGGGGTTAATCACGGCATCATACTGAGCCCTCTCATGTAGTCCTCCTAAACACATGACTGTGTAGCCAGTAGTAGCTCTGACATATGCTGATATCACAACAGTGATATGAAATATGCTGATAGCACAACAGTGGTGATTCTCATCACCAAGTTCCATGGCAACATCTTACATGAATGACATCATGCATTCAGAGATGTTAATTTAGATATCTGAGAGCATTGTTTTGACAAAGCAAAATAGATTCAGAGATATTTTCAGCTACTGTGTGACTCTTTATTGCATCAGTGTAAATAGCTTTTTTGTTATCAGGATGCATTTGTAAATATTATTGATTTTCATTCATTTGAGTCACATTGCAATTGCAGATATCTTGACCTACCCATTTGTCACTTTTGGATTTGCTTTCACTTGCCCCCTTTGCCTGTTGTTGTTGTCATTTGTTTATTTTTACCATTTCTGGAAAAACCTTAATAAAGCTACCACACACAACAGTGACTACATGCCTTTTTTCTAAATAGTGTGTCAAGAAAAGTCATGAACAACTTAATGAAATTTTGAAGAAACCAAAGTTATAATTTCCACTTGCATTTCCACTTTTCTGTGGGGAAACGCATGCCTTGTTTAATGTAACTTAAGCATTATTGGTCAACATAAAAGCATGTTGTACCTTAGGAAAAATGTCGTCTTTTATGATTTCTAATCATCACAACACAGGCCTGCAGATTATCACAGAGCTAAATGCTGTCTAAATTATTAGAGGATGTGACAATTACACTAACCAAAGAGCAAGCACAGAAGGTCTGCTCCATAGAGTGGGTGTTCATATTAGCTATTAGGTGAGAGATACAGATACAGGTGAGAAGGGCTTTTGAACCTGGCAGCAGGAGCATGCGGTGGAGATTAAGGCCGGGGTTCGGAGGTCATACCTGAGACCATCTGTGTCCCTGCGCCTCCGCTGGCTTCTGTTGGTAGCGTAGGTTTGGAAGTCCCTGTCTGAAAGGTAGGACTTGTTGGAGCAGGTGCTGTCAGTATTACACATGAGCGTCTGCAGGTAGGGGAAGAAGCCTGCGCTCGGAAGGTTCCGTGGGGCCACATAGCCTGAGAAGAAGAGATCAAAATGTTGTTAAGGCCTGGAGGATGCCGTGCGCTGCTGAAGCTCACATGGCAGCAGCTACCAAGCTTGCACCAGACGCATGTTTCTTCACGTGGGTTAGGATGTCCACCACACAGCCTGAAATCATACCTCGTCAAGGAGAGATTTTTTCGTGTGTTTATACAATGTTGTTTGTTATTTGACCAGCTCCTCTACCACCACCACCTTCCCTCCAGTGACCCTGAACTTGATTAAGTGGTTCAGATAATGAGTGAAAGAGAGGAACTGCCAGCAATGATATCCATCTACTGCCAAACAGAATCAGAATTCAGAATTCTAACATACATCATTAACTATGAAATTCTTTTTTCATGATTACTGCACATCTCCAGATTTTGTTTTGTCCAAGCACTACTAGTATTACCAGAATCCCATTCAACTGGGTTTGATATAGCACTCAAGTTAGACATGGTCTTGGATGCTTTACACTACTGACCTGTTATACCAGCTTATTACACCAGCTTGTTACACCAGCCTGTTACACCAACCTTTGAGCATGAAACAGCATTTATGCATCCATGAATAGCCTAGTGGTTATTTACTAGAGTAATTGGCTGCATTCAGAGTATCAGATAACCCACAGTCATTAATGAACATGCCAGAGTGTCTAGAGAACAGATATGACTCATGTGGAATATTGTACTGGTTGCAATGCCCTGTGGGAAGCTCTTATATTAGGCTTGTGTGGAGGTGAGAAAGTGGATCAGTTGCTATTTTTCAGCACTTCCAGTTTTTGTATTGTGCTCTATATCCAGTAGTACAGTGGAAAAGGTGGGAATTCTGAGTGTTTCCCAACATTTAGGCTTCACCTAAACAGATTAAACAAATGGTTTAATTTATCCTGTCATCTGTGTGAAGCACGTGCTTGCAATTCTGGAAAAAATGCACCTCAAATGAATCCTTAATTGTGGAATTCCTGTCTAGTAAGGTTTGTTGTCTTTATATTCTCAGAAAATAAAATCCTTTTTTGTATCATACAACACAGAATACTTAAGAACATTCCTCTGGGGGCTTTTGCTAAAGAACCAAGGGAGCCCTGCATGTAGGACAACACAGCATACAAACAACCACAAACCCAGCTTATGCTCATGAAGCAGAAGGCTAACTAGAACCCTGACAGCACCAGTATGAACAGGTGTGAACAAAGAACAGTGCACACATTCAACTTTTTTTTTTAATTGATATCAACATTTCTACATTTTTTTCTACATTTTTTTGTAGAACAAATTGAGGAAAACTGTAAACTGTGGACTCCACTATTTACTGAGCACACAATAGACGCTTTTAGACATGATGCTACCGACTAAATATAATGTTTGCTTTTTAAAACAGCAACAGTTTTAAGCCATTACTATCTTCATTTCAGTACAAAAATTTACTAACCATTGATTTGAATTTCAGCGTTTGATTTCAACATGATTTATTTCCTGGGTTACATAAAAAAATTAGTTAAAAGCCATTTAAGCACCTATATTTAATTTTAAAAACATACATTTATCTTCCATGCTTTCACATTAGCAAATATTACTTTTGTAAGGCAGAATTTTCCATGAGCCCTACACTTCTTTGTACCTGTTCACTCCTCATACAAATGTACACAGATGTATTTGAAATTCATCCAGGCAAGAGCAAGATCTTCTCAAACGACAAAAAGACCACACAAAGCACACATACCCAAAGAGGGAGTTACCATGAGTCAACAACACTGGGGTGAGAACAATGCAGCTCTACAGCTGCAATTCAGCCTGGGTTTCATGAAAAATGCAACCTAATTCCAGATTTTTCATTTCTCTTACTACATCTTTACAAACAATACATGGAAACAACTACCATAACTACCATGTCTATGTATAGGAAATGCTGAACATTATTATGTGTTATCATTGATTTATTTTACCACATAGTTATCAGAAATTGTACTAATAAATAAAAATCACCTTTTTTAAACAAGAGAATTGTCAAGATATACGTGGCTAAAATGTGTTCCTGCTGGAGCACAAGACACCAAATCTTTGCCTTTTGTTAAAAGCAATATCAGATGATCTCCAGAGTTTAACAATAAAAGACCTGCGGTGTCATATTACATGCAGGTCTCCTATTGTATTCGGTAAAAAAGACATTATGTTTATTAACAGTAAATGGGAAGAAGCAGTGTGTATAACAGGAAGTAATTTATGCATACAGTGACTTGCCCGTTTGTTAGATATATCTACAGCTCTACCTGTTTTTTCTTCAGTTCCAAGTGAACTGATTTTCTGTATGTATAGTAAATTCATATACACTCACAGTGTCACGTCTCACCGGACTCCCAGCTCCCAAGCCCACCAATCGTGCACTACCTCGTTCTCAATCACCCGTATATTGAGCGCACCTGTCGCTCATTACCTAAGGACTAC